>QJPP01002303.1:0-169929 GCA_003996215.1 Jaltomata sinuosa
ATATGCATGCCCAGACCCTTTCTAGGACTAAAGTAGTGGAAAAATATCTCAAAAACCCCTCCAAGGGCTCCCGGGCGTAACCGGGTCTAAACAGTAGAAAGTCATCTCAGATGCTTAGTCCGACCGAGACTAAAATCATCCTGGTTTAGTAAGAAACTCAACTAGTACCCCGGACCTGCCGAGTCTAGCGTTAATAGTACAACTGGTGATAGAAGTCATAATTTATCCTTCTTTTACCCAAAGAAGATTCATAAATTAAATCAAACCATTTTTAGTTAATTTCCTATCAAAAACGGGCCCCCGGGGCCATGCAAGGTTTAGAAAACAATTCCAGTAGGCCCAAAACCAAAACCATAGTAAAACATAGATAAATCCTCTTTATATGCATAAAAATGAATGATCAACACAAATAGTCGTCCAGCAGCTCACAATCAACCTATCGGCCCTGCACAGGCCACAACTACTCAATAAGCATAATCAGCCTAGAAGGATATTTCTATGTCCAGGACTCGCGAACATTCTTAATAACCCACCTTCTATGTTTCAGAGTCAACAAGGCCTCACATGACCACAAGGGTAAATAAAATGTATCGGCAAGTACTACAAGCATCGAAGGAACAAAAGTAGGCGGACATGAATAAAGCAGTCAAGGTCTGTGGTACCAACCTAATAATCCAACCCAAGGATGACAACTAGTATAATTTTATCTGATATATGCTAAGTCTAGGGAGTTTATATCGTAACCTACCTGTCGTCCGATGACAAGCTCGAACCTCTCCAAAAAAAAAGCTCCAAAACAAAATCAAACTCGAACTCGAACTTGAATAACTTGACGTAAATAGATTTTCCTTCACTGACCGGATATCACCATATAAGAGGCATATATATGTTGAAATAGAAATAGTTGAAAGACCAAAGTGGAAACCATGTAGATGTATACGGATATAACTTGAACAGTAATTAGAAACAATAATTTCCTTTGTCGTTTTCATCTTTATCAAGTGTAGTAACACACACACACACACACACATATATATATATATATATATATATATATATATATATATATATATATATATATATAAATGGTTGGCAAGTTGAGGAAAAGGTTAGTGGCAGCACTTTGATGTGCTCCTCCATGTGGAAGGTGGTGCCAATGCCATCAAAATCTTATCCTGTTACATAAGCACTCGGATATTGCATAGGTTCGTAATAAAATAAACACAACTTTTTGAATATATCATAATTAATAGAAAATTATTTGAGTAAAACCTACTATCTATAATAATAATAATTTTTCAGCATAACTAGACTTACTATCTTCGTTAAAATATTAATAATTTATAAAACTCCTATAAAATAAGTACATACACAAATATATCATGACAAAAGTATTTTTCATAAACATTTAAAATATTTTAGGAAGGCAATAAAAATATAACTTTTTACCACATTCAACTTTTAAATAAAATATTTTCAAATACGCTCGATATTAATAAAATTCTCAATTTTAGGCTCGCAAATCACCATCGCACGATCTTGATACTCGGCTCCTAAGACAGGGAATTAGTTATAAAGACCCACCGAATGGCCAGGGCACCGAACCACCGGTCCCAGCAAGCCATAAATAATTTGGGGCCGCTACAAGAAAGCTCTAACAGTACAAAGAAAGCGTACACGCAAAAATGACCGATGAGTCATTACACATAAGCAATGGTTTAACCATTTATCGGAGGCATATAATGTCAAAATAGCTTAAATATAAATCAATATTATCAAAATCAATTGTCTGATAATCTAATATAAATGCATCTATTTAAGATATCACATGACAGGTGGACGGACTGTATTCACCTTTTATACTTTTTAGAATTTAGGAGATTTAGTCTCAATATTAGCTGGTAGAGTCAACTTATCATGAGAAAATGCAATATATAACAATACTTGAAGAATCTTATAGTTTTTCAATATATGTTGAATACTCAATATGCACATATTCAGAATGGCACAATCATTCATGCCAACTTATAAAATTTATTTGTACTAGTAAATTTTAAATTTACCATGACATGTATTTTTTACTTTAGTAAAGTTTTAATTTATTATTACATAAATAATTTTCAGATTTACTACTTCGAGAGTGAATTTCAAAGTATTTACTACTTCATGAGTAAATTTTATATTTATTTTTTCTCAAATCTATCACTTTTAGAGGTGAATGGTGATATTTTCGCAACCAAAAGTATGTTCGTAATTGTAAACTTTACTAAATATTATCACATTCACTTCAGTGAATGTATATGTATTTAAACATTTATCAAACGTTCTCATCCTTCAAAAATGGAACAAAAATATTGAAACGTGCCTTAAGTCTATCAAATTAAGATAACTTATAACCTCTTTCAAGATATTGCTACTTCAAGAGCAAATCGAGGGATACATATGATGTAGAGAATTTTTCTCTAACATATTTTTGCTTCAAAGCAATTACTAATTTAGGAGTTATTATTGTTGTTGTCATCCATCCCCGTATTCATATATTCAACCACTTGTATTATTTTGTACTTATTATGCACTAATACCATATCCACACTATGAAATGAAGCAAATCAATGAAGCGAATTTCATGACTTTTTGTCAAAGAACAATTGTTTTGCCTTAATCATTATTAGATCATCACTGTGGTGTATTAAAACTTAAACTCAATATCTTACCCATATAAAGGCGTCTTAGGCCATAAATTGATAGGACTCAAACCAATATCTTATATTATCATGGTGCACTAGGACTTTAATCTAATGTCTTATCTTTTTGGTGTAATAAAACTTGAATCTAACGTCTTACTCTTAATAAATAACCAACGACATAATAGACCAAAATGCACTAAAACTAATCTTCAAGCCATTGGTGAAATAAAGGATTCAATCTGTTCTTGTTTGTAAAATCAATACTAACAAGATAAATGCTGTTTTAAAAATTTCTATAATGACTTTTCATAATTTAAATATAAATATATATTGAAGTTAACCGTACTGTGTGAGGTAAACTGTAACACTCCAGAATATGAACCAGCTTTTGTACATGGCTTAGTGAAAAAAATTACAGAAAAATTCAAATTTTTAGAAACTACGATCAGGATCATAGACTATCGTTCAGAATCACGACCCGTGGTCTGACCCGTAGTTTGGCCTTCAGGTATGTCCTTCCTGAAAACCATGAGTGACTTCACGGATGGTGATTTAGAACCACGGTCTGTCCTGTCACCTGTCATTTTGTTCATCTGAGGACCACCATTTCACGAACGAAGATAGAGAATTTCATAGATAGGAGGACGAAATCAACCAACCCACTTGTCCTGATCGAAAGAAGAAAGATTAGAGTCCACAAACCACAACTCAATCGAAGGTCCGTCATTCAATTCCATGGACCCTCCTGTCAGTCGTGATTCTTGAGGAACAGAGGACCCCCATTTTCCTTAGCTCTAACCACGAGTCATAGGACCGTCCATCATTCAGTTTCACAGACCATCAACTGACTCGTGGAATGAAGGTTCATCAGACCTCAAAAAGGTTCCAGGTTCCACAGGTCATTCTACCGGCCATAGATTGATTCTACCGACCGTGGTCCCACCCATAAAACTTTTCGGCTGCCATTTTTTAAAACTCATTACGTAAGGATAAATCAGTTTTCCATTTTTTAAAGGCTAAGCTATGTCATTTTAGCTAATCTAAGCCTAATTATTAAGCCTAAAGCTACGCAAATCCCTCATTCCCTCAGAATTTGATCGACACTTAGCAAAACAAAGAAAAAATGCCTCTTTCCTCTCAAGAAAGAGGCATAAGGGTTCTTCAATCTCAGACTCCAAACCCAAGGATTTTGCTCTCAGGTATGTGGAATTCATCAATGGGTATCCTTTCACCTATTGAGTCCCTAAATTAATTCAATTATTCAGTCTTAGTTTAGTCTTCAAAACCTAGGATTCTTGAATTTCATGAATCCCTTGTATTTCAATTCCCTTGTTATGTATGAACCTTTATTTCATGTTTCCTCGAAGTCTAGCATTGTGTATACTCAGAATTATTAAACCCTCAGTATGTTGATAAATTCATGACTTTGAATTATGATTATGAACTTCATATTTTATTCAGATTCTAAAATTGTTAAAAATAGTTCAATTCCTCAAGATGGTGGGTTATGAACACACAATCAATTTAGGAGTTTATGCATTTTTAGTTAGATGCTCAGTTCTTCAAAATTACATGATTAGAATATTTTTGGTCCTAACATTATTTATCAGTCTTAGAAAGTTAGTATTTTGAGTTATCCAGTATGTCAGTTTATTTGCATATATTCAGTTGAGAGTAGTGCTTAGCACCAAGCGGACGCGGGGATAAAGGCTCACCCGTCAGTTAGGCTGAGACCTTTAGCAGAAGTTCCCAAGTTCCAGAACTATTCCACCACCATAGGTTCAAAAAGATCACCCATCAGATCAGGTTTGACACCTTAGTCCTATTGAACATCAGTTTAGTAGATTCATGTCAGCCAATGTTCATACCCTTAGCAAGGTATGAACACCCTCCCAGCCAAGGTTACAGGTTTGGCCTCATAGTTAACTCAGCTTGGGGTATGTCGGTTAACAGAAGATCCCACAGTACAGATTCACTTATTGCATAACCTTATAGTCAGTTATTCTATTCAGTATTATACAGTTGCATGTATATCTACTTGGTCATTGCATCAGTTTTTATCTTTCAGTTTCATGTTCAGTTTATCCTTTATATTCACTTTATCTCATCATATACATTATGTATAGATTAGTTCATATCTTGCATACTCAGTACATTCTAAGTATTGACCCATACTTTTGTGCTACATCCTATTATGATGTAGGTTCAGGCGCTCCGCATCCAAATCACGCTTAGTATGATTTTTCAGTCTTCTCAGCAACAGAGTTGGTGAGTCCTCATATTTCGAGGATAAGATTTATGTTCACTTTTATTTTAGTCTTTGTTTAGACTATTAGAGTAAGCTGGGGGCTTGTCCCAGCAACTCACCTCAGTAGAGGCTTTCAGACATAGAGGCCGTTTTCAGCTTTTACAGTTAGCTGACATTTCAGACTTTTTTTTATATATATTCAGATATTGTTAGCTTTCACTTAGATATTGTTTTAATCAGAATGTATAGTATATACCAGATCATGGATTAGCTTGGGGTCACTTGTGGATCTAAGCATCATATTCATCTAGGGAGTAGCCTCAGGGTCTAACAAACTTAGTATCAGAGCATCAGGTTTAATGTGTCCTAGGATATCTGAAAGCCACATCAAGTAGAGTCTTTTTTATGGGTGTATAGTGCACCACACTTATGAGAGAGAGGCTACAAGGCATTTTCAAAAAAACTTCCCTTTTTTCTTTTCCATATCATGTGATAAAGTGTGAACTCTATATAATCTCCTTCTAATTTGTGCTCTACACATTATAGAAAAATGCCTCCTAGAAGAGCAAACGAAAGGAGAAATGGCAACGGAAATAGAAACCAACAAGCACCACCAGTCCCAGTGTACCTTTTGAATAAGCAAATCACTCATGTATAGTTCAAGGCTGCTTTTAAGGTGCTAGCTTATTCCATGACTACTCAAGAGAACCAGCAGGCTGTTGCACCAGTTAACCCACAGAATAACTCAGCAGCTGCTAAAGTCTGAAACTTCACTCGGATGAATCCTATGGAGTTTCATGGTTCTAAGGCTGAGGAGGATCCGCAAGAGTTTCTTGATGACATTCAAAAAGTTACTGAGATCATGGGTGTCACTCCAGTTAAAAGTACAGACTTGGCTGCTTATTAGTTGAAGGGAGTGGCTCACATATGGTACAAGCAGTGGAAAGAAACTAGGGGTACAGATGCAGGCCCAGTAGATTGGGATCAGTTCATGACTGCATTTTTGGATAGGTTCTTCCCACTTGAATTAAGGGAAGCCAAGGTTCAGGAGTTCATCAATTTGAGGCAGGGTGATATGAGTGTGAAAGAGTATTCTCTCAAGTTTACTCAGGTTTCAAAATATGCTCTGGTAATGGTAGCTGACTCCAGAGCCCGTATGAGTAAGTTTGTGTCAGGTATTTCTGATGATGTTGTTAAGAAATATAGGATTGCTATACTGGTGAAGGAAATAGATATCTCCATGTTGATGACTCATGCCCAGCAGATTGAGGAGTAAAAGACCAAAGAAAGGGGAGAGATAATAAGAAGGCCAGAACAAGTAGCTTCAATCACCCTCAACAGAAGTCAGAAGGTGGAAATCATTCTCAGTTCTTTCAAAAATCTTCAGATTCAGCCCCATCCTCTGCTAGTGCCCCAGTGCCCAGGTTCAGACAAGATCAGTGGGATAGGGCACTAGGCTCTATGTCCCAGGGTATTGTCACTAGTGGATGTACTTATCGGGTTTGCAAGAAGTGTGGTAGGAACCACCAAGGTGAGTGTATGTCCGACAGTGGAAATTGGTTCGGGTATGGCAAGCCAGGTCATAGGATGAAAGAGTGCTCAATGGCATCATAAAAGGGCAGGGATGCTCATCAGCAAAACCAGGCTAACCCCTCAGCAACTTCAGCAGGTCGCCTGACTCAGCAGGGTGCCTCATCTAGTGCAGGTGGCGGACATTACCAAAATAGACTTTATGCTCTCCAGACTCGACAGGACCAGGAGGGTCCCCTAATGTAGTCACTGGTATATTTCGAATCTTTCAAATTGATGTATATGCATTGTTAGATCCTGGAGCCACACTTTCTTTTGTGACCCCTTATATAGCAGTAGAATTTATCATCAATCCAAAAATCCTCGCAGAACTTTTCTTAGTCTCTACTTATGTTGTTGATTCAGTCATAGCTAGACGGGTATACATAAATTTCCCAGTCACAGTTTCTCAGAAAGTCACCTCAGCTAGTCTTGTAGAGTTAGATATGACTGACTTCGATGTCATTCTAGGAATGGACTGGTTACATGTTGTTATGTCTCAGTCAATTATAGAAGCAGAGTAGTCCGATTCCAGTTTCTAAATGAGCCAGTTTTAGACTGGAAGGGTAATACCTCAGTGCTTATAGGTCAATTTGTCTCGTACCTTAAGGCCAGAAAAATAATTTTCAAAGGGTGTATATATCATCTTGTTTGGTTTAAGGATTCAGATTCTGAGACCCCAACTCTTTTGTCAGACTCTGTGGTTAATATTCCATAAGTATTTCCAGAATATCTGCCTGGAGTCCCTCCCGAGTGGGAAATTGACTTTGGAATAGATATCCTTCCAGATACTCAGCCTATCTTAATCCCTCTTTACATAATGGCTCTAGCCGAACTCAAGGAGTTAAAAGAACAGTTAAAAGACCTTCTAGATAAGGTCTTTATCAGACCCAGCATCCCTCCATAGGTTACTCCAGTTCTTTTCATGCATAAGAAGTACAGTTCTCTCAGGATGTGCATCGACTATCATCAGTTGAACAAAGTCACAATCAAGAACAAGTATCCCATTCCTATTATTGATGACTTGTTTGACCAGTTTTAGGGTTCTAGTTGATTTTCTAAGATAGACCTCAGATCCGGCTATCATCAGCTCAGAGTCAGAGAATGTGACATTCTGAAGATAGCATTCAGAACTCGGTATGGTCACTATAAATTTATAGTTATCTCTTTCGGACTAACAAATGCTTCTACATCTTTTATAGATTTGATGAACATGGTGTTCAAGAAGTTCTTGGACATGTTCACCATTGTCTTTATTAAGGACATCCTTGTGTATTCTCGGAGTGAAGAGGATCATGCGAACCATTTAAGGGTTGTGTTGTAAACTCTCAAGGATCGTCAAATATTCACCAAGTTCAGTAAGTGTGAATTCTGGTTAAAGTCAATTGCCTTCCTTGGTCATGTGGTGTCTAGAGAGGGCATCCGAGTAGATTCGCAAAAAATAGAGGCAGTGAAGAACTAGCCTAGACCCACTTCTCTGACAGACATTAGAAGATTTTTGGGCTTGGCTGATTACTATATGAGATTTTTTAAAGGATTTTCATCCATAGCTACCCCATTGACCAGACTGACCCAAAAAAGGTTAAGTTCTAGTGGTTAGACGAGTGTGAGAAAAACTTCCTAGAGCTGAAAAACCAAGTTGACCACAACTCCAGTTTTAACTCTACCAGAGGGTTTAGATGGCTTTGTGGTATATTGTGATGAATCCAGAGTCAGCTTGGGTTATGTTTTGATGCAGCATGGCAAGGTCATTGCCTATGCCTCCAAACAGCTTAAGATTTATGAGAAAAACTACCCGACTCATGACCTTGAGCTTGCAACAGTTGTATTTGCCTTAAAGATTTGGAGACACTACTTGTATGGTGTCCATGTGGATGTGTTTACAAATCATAAGAGCCTTCAGTATGTGTTCATCTAGAAGGAGTTGAATCTTTGTCAGAGAAGGTGGCTTGAATTCCTTAAATATTATGATATGAATGCACTCTACCATCTGGGTAAGGCCAATATAGTGGCTTATGCACTTAGAAGACTGTCTATGGGTAGTGTATCGCATATTAAAAAAGAGAAGAAGGAATTAGTTAAGGATATTCATAGGCTCGCTCGCTTAGGAGTTTGCTTTATGGACAAAGCGGCAGGGTAAAAGAGAAGTAAGAGAGTGATCCCATCTTACTTCAGTTAAAAAGTGCAGTCCATCAACAGAGGGTAGAGGTTTTCTCCCAAGGGGGAGATGGTGTACTTCGCTACAAGGGTCAATTATGTGTCCCTAGTGTAGATGAGTTGAGGTAGCGTATCCTAACAGAGGCTCACAGCTTCATGTATTCTATTCATCCTGATGCCACCAAGATGTACCGTGACCTGCGGGAAGTCTATTGGTGGAATGGCATGAAGAGGGACATTGCAGATTTTGTGGCTAAGTATCCTAACTATTAGCAAGTGAAAGTAGAACATTAGAGGCCGAGAGGTGTGACTCAGGATATTGGTATTCCTCCTTGTAAGTGGGAAGTGATCAATATAAATTTTATTACAGTTTTACCTCATACTCACCGACATCATGACTCTATTTGGGTGATAGTGGACAGAGTGACTAAGTCAGCTCACTTTTTGACTGTCAAGACTACAGATTCAGTAGAGGATTATTCCAGACTCTATATCTGTGAGATAGTCAGGTTGCATGGGGTTCCCTTATTTATCATCTCAGATAGGGGTACTCAGTTTACATCTCAATTCTGGAGATTATTTCATAAATGTCTTGGTACTCCGGTAAATCTCAGCACAGCATTTCATCCGCAGACGGATGGTCAGGCAGAATGTACCATCCAGACCTTAGAGGATATTTTGAGGACTTATGTGATTGATTTTAAAGGTAATTGGGATGAGAACTTACCTCCCATAGAGTTTGCATATAATAACAGCTTCCATTCTAGCATTCAGATGGCCCCGTATGAGGCACTTTATGGGCGGAGGTGTAGATCACATGTTGGTTGGTTTGAGGTAGGTGAAGCAGCCTTGATAGGTCCAGATTCGATTCATGAGGCTATGGAGAAGTTTCATCTCATTAGAGAAAGGTTGAAGACATCTCAGAGTCGTCAGAAGTCCTATGCAGATGTGAGGAGAAGGGACTTAGAGTTTGAGATTGATGATTGGGTTTTTCTGAAGGTGTCACCCATGAAGGGTGTGATGAGATTTGGAAAGAAAGGGAAGCTTAGTCCCAGGTATGTGGGTCCTTACAAAATTTTAAAAAAGGTTGCTAATATGTCTTATAAGTTAGATTTGCCAGCCGAGCTAGCAGCGGTTCATCCAATTTTCCATGTTTCATTATTAAAGAAGTGTGTTGGTGATTCGGCATCAATTGTGCCATTAGAGAATGTGGGTGTGAAGGATAACCTCACCTATGTAGAGGTCCTACTTGAGATTCTTGACAATCAGGTTCGTGGGTTGAGAAATAAGGAAGTCGCTTCAGTTAAAGTTCTGTGGAGAAATCAGTCAGTTTGGGAAGCTACTTGGGAAGAAGAAGCAACTATGATGACCCTCACATCTTCCCTTTCGATTCAGCTTCAGCCTAAGGTAATAGTTCATCTCCAGTTTACTCATGTGCATTTTCCCTCAGTTTCATATTTCCTCAGCTATTCTTGCATTTCCACCATGCTTTCATATCTTTAGAACTCAAATCAGTTAGAAGTCAACTTTTAGAATTCAGTTGGTAGGGATTGCAACTCTTTTCCTCCAAACTCAGCTTGTTTAGTCTTCATTCGAGGATGAATAGTCCCAAGGGGGAGATATTGTAACACCCCAGAATCTGAATCAGCTTTTGTACAGGGCTTAGTGGGAAAAATTACAGAAAAATTCAATTTTTTTGAAATCACGATCAGGATCACAGACTGTCGTTCAGAACCACAAACCGTGGTCTGACACATGGTCTGACCCGTAGTTTGGTCTCCAGGTCTGTCCTTCCTGAAAACCATGTGTGACTTCATGGATAGTGGTTTAAAATCACGGTCCATCCTGTCACCCATCATTTTGACCATCTGAGGACCCCTATTCAAAGTCCAAAAACCATGACTCAATCGATGGTCCATCATTCAGTTCCACGGACCGTCCTGTTAGTCGTGATTCCTGAGGAACAGAGGACCCTAATTTTCCCCAGCTCAACCCACGAGTCATAGGACCGTCCATCATTCAGTTCCACGGACTGTGAACTGACTCATTGAATGAAGGTTCAACAGACCTCAAAAAGGTTCCAGGTTCCACGGGTCATTCCATCGACCGTGGATTGATTCCACCAGCCGTGGTTCCACCCGTGAAACTCTTCGGCTGCATGGTTGCAGAACTCATTCAGTAAGGGTAAATCAGTCTTTTTCCCACTTTTAAAGCCTAAGCTATTTATTTTAGCTATCTAAGCCTAATTATTAAGCCTAAAGCTACCCAAATCCCTCATTCCCTTAAAATTAGAGCGACACTTAGCAAAACAAAGAAAAGAAAAGCCTCTTTCCTCTCAAGAAACAAGCAGAAGGGTTCTTCAATCTCAGGCTCCAAACCCAAGGGTTTTGCTCTCAGGTATGTGAGAATTCATCAATGGATATCCTTTCACCCATTGAGTCCCTAAATCAATTCAGTTCTTCAGTTTCAGTTTAGTCTTCAGGACCTAGGGTTCTTGAATTTCATGAATCCCTTGTATTTCAGTTCTCTTGTTATGTTTGAACCTTTATTTCATGTTTTCTCGAAGTCTAGCATTGTGTATACTCGGAATTCTCAAACTCTCAGTAACGTTTTAAATTCATGACTTTGAATTATGATTATGAACTGCATCTTTTATTCAGATTCTAGAATTATTAAAAATAGTTCAATTCCTCAGGATGATGGGTTATAAACACCCGATCAGTTTAGGAGTTCATGCATTTTCAGTTAGATGCTTAGTTCTTCAGAATTACATGATTAGAATGCTTACAATCTTAGCATTATTTATCATTCTTAGAAAGTTAGTATTTTGAGCTATCCAGTATATCAGTTTATTTGCATATTCAATTGGGAGTAGTACTTAGCACCAAGTGAACGCGAAGATGAAGGCTCACGCGTCAGTTAGTCTGAGACCTTTAGCAGAAGTCCCCAAATTCCAGAACTGTGACATCATCATAGGTTTTAAAGGGTCACCCGTCAGATCAGGCTTGACACCTTAATCCTATTGAACATAAGTTTAGTGGATACATGCTAGCCAATGTTCGTACCCTTGGCAAGGGTATGAACACCCAGGGTTACAGATTGTCTCCATAGTTATCACAGCTTGGGGTATGTCAATTAACAATAGCTCTCACAGTACAGATTCAGTTATTGCATGACCTTGTAGTCAGTTATTCATTTTAGTATTGTACAATTGCATGTATATCTACTTGGTCATTGCATCAATTTTTATCTTTCAGTTTCATGTACAGTTTATCCTTTATATTCAGTTTATCTCATCATATCCATTATGTATAGATAAGTGCATATCCCACATGCTCAGTACATTTAAAGTACTGACACTTACTTTTGTGCTACATCCTATTATGATGTAGATTCAGGCGCTCAACATTCAGATTGCGCTTAGTATGATTTTTCAGTCTTCTCAGCAGCAGAGTTGATGAGTCCTTATATTTCGAGAACAGGATTTATGTTCACTTTTATTTCAGTCTTTGTTCAGTTTTCAAACTATTAAAGTTAGCTGGGGGCTTGTCCCAGCAACTCACCTCAGTAGAGGCTTTCAGACATAGAGTCAGTTTTCAACTTTTACAGTTAGTTGATATTTCAGACTTTTCTATATATATTCAAAGATTGTTAGTTTACTTTCCAAACTTATCTTATTAAACCAGTTTAGCTTCCGCTCAGATATAATTTTAATCAGAATGTATAATATATGACAGATCATGGGTTAGCTTGAGGTCACTTGTGACTCTAAGCACCGTGTTGCGTTTAGGGGGTAGCCTTGGGGCATGACATAAATAATAGTAGAAGAATATTGTAACAACTAAAAATTGTAACATTCTTCGCCGAGTGTCGTTCTTGACACTAATCATCATATTTGGTTACCTTCGATTTGGTATAGTTGAATTTGTAGGTGAGTTAAGAGCGCGCATTACGATTTAGCCTCACTTGTGTTGATTTGTTAGCAGTTAGTGTGTTTAATAATCAAAAAAAGGTGATAATAACGAAAAGACAATAGAAAGTAAGTAAAGAGCAAGAACTAAATTGGTCAAGGACGTTCACGAGAGCAATCAAAAATAGGATCGAGCCTCCAATAGATTTTATATCAGTTAATAAGGAACAACAAAGTAATAGACAATGATGAACAACAATGAACAATAATGCAAGCTTAAAGACTAAGCAATTAGTATTGTATTGATACTGCGAATGAGAGGAGAGGGTTGAGTCCTCTTATAAGTGAGTTAGGGTCACTATTTATGGTATACATGCAGTGGTATTAGGCCAGGGGTGCTCTAGGAGCTTTGCCAATGCGAGAACGTCACATGTCTGATTCGTTAGAGGGATCCTACGGCTCTGCTCTGCAGGTGATCGTCCGCGTCCCTAACACTCTTGTCTCCTACTTGTCATCTTGTGTCATGTCACTGATGGTGATGGGAGGAGGAAGCTTTTTAGCTCTCGAGGTGATACTCGCACTGTGATGACCATGCGCCTGAACTTGACTGCTGACACGTGTCTTCGTGTCGATTTTACCCCATACAATATTAGTAGCAATTTTCATGTATAGATAATAGGGACTTGTTTGGCCATGAATTTCTCGGATTTTTTTTTACTTTATTTAAAAGTTAGCGTATGGCAATTCAAATTTCAAATACAACTTGTATTTGGAATTTGAAAAACAGCTAAAAACCTATTTTTACTTATACTTTTTTATTCACTTTTTAAAAATAAATCAAAAAAATCCTAAATTTTTTATTTTCATAAAATAACCCATTTAAATTATATTTTATGTTTAAATTATATTTTATATTTTTTTAACAAATTTAAATTTTAAATATTTATTACAAAAACTATGGCCAAACCACACCAACTCCAACTCCAGTCTCCAACTTTTAAAATTTCAAATAAAAAAAAATCATGACCAAACGTACACTAGTATAAACTCAAATAGTACTCATCATGGTTAGAAACAATATTCATAATAACAATATTACTACCAATCAAAACTCCACACTGACTTTACCATATGGCTTCAACTACCGCTACTACTGCACATCTCAAATTTCAAATCCGACTCATTAAACCCAAGCATCGTCTTTGCCGTGAGACCACCATTACTATTTCCTCCGAGTCTATTCCTTTGATTCTTTTAAAATATGTGCTTAAAATGATAAAGTCTTGTGCTAATAACGTATTATAAAATAATAAAATAAAAAGAAAAGAATAAGTAGAAATAAGATTTCTTATTTCTCTCGAGAGATTAATTAGAATGAAGAAAAATCCTTTATTTATAAGGAAAAACTAATTTGATCCCAAAATTAAAATTCTTAACTTTTCTTCAAAGAAACATACAAAATAGACATTTACTATAATACAAATATACTTATAGCAAAGCACAAAATAAAAAAATTCGATGTAAAAAAGATCACCCGATTAATATTAATCATCCAGTTATTACTTCTACCCAATTTTTAAAACATGAAGGACCACTGAATTGTCACTCTCTTTTGTCACTTTCAATCAGAAGCCCCCCCTAACCACTTATCTACCTCCTCTCTGATAGGGAACGATGCATCATTCGACTGTTTCTATACCATCAGTATATATATATTTTGTCCTGTTTGTGAGGTAGGACCGTAGAACTACTATATTATTACTCTCTCCGTTTATATTTGTTTATCTTATTTTTTAAAATCAGTTTTAAAAAAAATATCTTTTTTTTTTGATAACTCTTTAATTTTAATTTTTCATATAACATGTTTAAGATTATAAGATTAAAAGACATTTTAGTATATTCTACATATTTTTAATTTAAGATCATAAAATTCAAAAAAATTATTTATTTTTATTAAATTATGTGTCAAGTCAAATCAGACAAACAAATTGAAACAGAAAGGGAGTACGTATATCTTTATTTTTCAATTATAGTCACCGTAATCACCTTTTAGGGAAATTAACAATGTTGGAATTCTTACACGTATAGAAATTAAACTATACTCCATTTAATACCATGTTAACAAATAAGAAGCATCAACAAATTATAAATCATGAAAGCATTGTCACGTTTTGTGATGTTTGTTTAGGACCATTGGCTCTCTAGCTAGGCTCTCTTTTGGAAAAAAACTGTGATATTACTATTCATTGTATATAGTGCATACTTTATACTAGCTTTTAATGTTGGTAGATATATGGAGCTCTCATAATATAGTTCCCTGCCTAGGCTCTATAATGTATAATGAAAATTTTGAGACTTCATAGTCATACTTTTAGCCCATACAAGCTGTAACAATGTTGTTGAAAATCATCCGAAAGTAACAACTCGAAAACTAAAATCAAGATATAAGTCAAATTATCATTTATGGGGTTTGTCAAAGAAGAACTTTAGAAAATAATTTTAAAACTACTTTGATATATTTTATATAAATATTAAGCAAAGCTTTTTTCCACATTGAGCTCCCAAAAAGGACAACAATCGAGCTATTCAACTTTTAAAAAAATAAGTACTCCCTTCATTTTAAAATAAATGGTGTTTTTAACTTGGACTATTTATTTCTAGAAAGTAAGGTGTATTTTTACTAATTCACCCTTAATAAATACTTTGAAAAAAAATGTAGTTCTTTAGTAATTTTTTAATTACGTAAAACTCCTTTTATTTAAATAAGGATAAAATTGAAAAAATATCATTAATATTTTCTTGATTATGTGAAAAATCACTTATTTTGAAATAAAGTAAGAAAATAAGAACACCACTTATTTTGAAATGGAGGAAATGGAAAAAAAAAAAGAAAAAAAGAAGAAGAAGAAAGAGCTAGCATTCAATAGTGTTTAATAGTAATTCAATTATTGTTGCTTCTTAGATTTCTGTTGATTTTACGTCTGCTAAATAAAAACTAAACAATTACAACCTGCCTAACTAGAGTTTAAGTTTTACACGTTTTATTACTATCTAATAAGAATGAAGAAGCAGGCAACCCAATCGATTCGAATCGGTCAGTCGAACAAACAAAGACTATAGTTCGCGATCAAATCATTTGTTTTTATAGTGGTTCAGAATTTCATTTTTATCTGTAAAGTTGCTCAATTGATCTATCAAGGATAGGAGGGAACCGGGGTATAAATAGGGGCTTCTTGAATGGGATTTTCTGAATGTCCCAAAAATAAGGCCTCGGCGTCAACATGCCTGTTTCTACTGCCTGCTTCTTCATTTGTGGGTCCGATCTTCGTTTTAATTTATTTTATTTTTTTTAAAATCTATTATATATTTAAAAAATACGCAAAAAGATAAATCACAATACCTAACAATTTAAAATATTTGAAAGACATAAAAAAATTAATTGGCTCTCAAAATTCTATCAGTGCCACATAAATTGGGATAAAGAAAGTAACATATATTATTTAAAAATGATGTAAAAAGTGTTATGAATCATAATAATTAATTATTTAAAATATTTAAAAGACATAAAAGTTTAATTGACTCCAAATTATATCAATGTCATATAAATTGGAGTAGAGAGAGTAATATATATTATTTAAAAATTACGTAGAAACTACTATAAATCACAATAACTAACAACTCAAAATATCTAAAAACTATATACGCAAATTGGAGTGACTCTCTAAATTTCATCAGTGCATCATAAATTGGGACAGAGAGAATAACATATATTAGTTGAAAATTTTGTAAAAGAAAGTATTATAATTTATAATAATTAACAATTTTAGGATATTTAAAAACCGTACAAAAAAATTTAATCAACTCTCTAAATTTAATGTGTTACATAAATTGGGACAGAAAAAATAACATATATTGGGCCCATGCATAACACGGACGGTCGATAACTAGTTTATTATATATAACTTTTTATATCATATGATTTTTCAAATAATATTTACAGATAAATCTTATTAAAATTAGAATTTGAAATATTAAAGTAAGATATATCACCTGCTATATAATAGGTGAAAATGGCATAATAATATAAAAAATATTTATACTTGACATTGTAATATACTTAAACTTACTCCATATGTCTTTTTTTTATTTTTTAAGAAAAATAAATAAATTGGAGGTATAGGGGAAAGGGAAATGGGGGAGAAAATTACAAGATGGAGAATCAAATCCTCATCAACAAGGTGAAAGTTCAGATAGTCAACCTATTGAGCTACTAAGATTCCCCACTTATTTCATATATCATTTAGTGTGTTAATTTTTTTTGCATTGTTTGCGCAATTTAAAATGTAATAAGTTGCAAAGTTCTTGCTCCTCTCGTCTCAAAATACTTATCGTCCTTATCTCAAATACTTATTTTTTTAAGAAATCAAAATAAAATTAAATAGTTTTTTCTCACTTTATATATCATTTATTAGTTACAACATTTAAGAGGGAGTATATCATTGGTGGAATTGACACAGATATATAATACATATTTATTGAGGAAAGATAAAACGATATAATACTCCCTCCGTCCATTTTTACTTGTTCACTGCTAATTTTACACATTTCTTAAGAAACTATAAATAGAAGGGTAATTTTACCATATCACCTTATGAATATAATAAATACAATTTCTTGAAAAATGTAATAAAAAAATAATTATAATTAATGATAAGGGTAAATTAGAAACTAAGTGTAAATAATCTCTTGATTTCATAAATTGGACAAGTATTGTTGAACATATATTTTTAGTATAGTGAATAAGTAAAAATGAACGGAGAAAGTATTTTAAGAGAATAAAGTAGTCAAAATGATTCTCTTATTAAAAATATTTTTGTAAGAGGAGTGTAGTAAAAAATATAATAACTATTTTAAGACGGAGTGAATATCATTTTTACTCATATTGAATATGTAAATCTTTTTATATAGTCAATACATATAAGAAGGGGGGGGGGGGGGGGGGGGGAATATATACATAACATAAAATTTTTTATTACAAATCATATCATAATTTGTTAGTTTTTAATTCATATCAATAGTTTTTTAACAAATTATATCAAACCGTAAAAAAGATTAAAGTATCTTAATAAAAGTAGAAACTACAATGAATTCAATACACATATTCATATTTTAACAACTTAAAACTAATTTTAAAAATTATCCCTTAAAAATAGTTGGTGGTTAAATAAGGATATCAATCATTTTCATATCTCTCCAACAATTTGTTTCTTTTTTTACTATTTCAGAATTTAAACATATGTTTTCCCAAAGTTACTCAAATAAATAAAATTCATCGTCAATTAGCAGATTTTTCTTGGTTATTTAATTGATACCAAATCTAATACCATATTTAAACACAAAATATTTTAATAAAAAATATATATAGATTATAATTTAGTGTATGGAAAGAATATAAAAACTGATTTCAACAGTATATGTATTAATATTCCATTCATACCAGATTTAATGCCATATTCACACACAAAAAATTATTAATAAGAAATGTACTTGGACTATTATTAATTGTATGAAAAAAGTATAAAAAGCAATATAAATAGAATATAAATTAATATTATGTTGATACAAAATTTGAAACCATATTCCTTGTTGACAATAATTAAGGTAGGACAATAAAGAGAGGGAGAGAAATAAGAGATTTTTTCTCCATTTAAAATAATTGGTGAGATTTTTTTGCTCACTTATCTCTCTTCTAATAAATATCCTAACCATTAATTAAGTAAAATTAATTTTTCTCTCTCATTAAATTTTTTTTAAAAATATAGTAAAAATATAACTTTTTACCTAAACTGGTATGACTTGTAATTAAAAGTTTGATTTTGTAAATTGAAAAAAGTACATGTATAACTTGTAATTTAAAGTCTTAAAACAATATGTGGTGTCATTTTTGTGATTTATAATACTTTTAATATAATTTTTTATTGTGATTTTATAATACTTTTAATGTAATTTTTAAATATATAATTAGTTGTTAATTATTATAATTTATAAAAAATTTAATATAAGATAAATAAATTAAAACGGAGAAGGGTATAAATTTTTTTGGAGTGGGACTCGCCAAAGCAGGCATGTCGTCACATGCCTGCTTGAGCTACTAAACCGACACTTCTTATATAGGATAATGAATAAGAAGTATATATGAAAAGTATACTGATAAAAATGTATATAATGTGTATATATATATATATTGTATGAAAAACGAATATGATTTTTTTTTGTATATAATGTGCATATATATTTTATGAAAAGTGAATATGAAAAGTCTACTGATAAAAATGTATATAATGTGCATATATATTGTATAAGAAGTGAATATGAAATGTATAAAAAAAACCTACTAATAAAAATATATATAATGGGTATTGTGTAAGTAGTATATAATATATATTTATGTATATAATTAGTGTACATACATTATACATTAAATATATATTGATTATACATTTATTACACACTAATTATACAAAAATATAGACGTGAAAAATTACAATGTATTGATTTTTTTTCTATTCTAACTATCTCTAGCATATTGGGGAAAAATAAAAATTGTGATGGTAATGACTTAAAAAAAAAAGAACAACAGAATTTAAAAAAAAACAGCAAAAAAAGATGAAAAGCAGCGAAAGAAGGAGTGAAAAAGTTTTTTTTTTTTTTTTTTTTTTTTTATAATGAAAGAGCTACGAAAAAAGGCTTTAGGAAAAAGAAGAAAAAAGAAAAACAAAACGAAATTTCTAATATATAGAAGCGGCTAGGAAGCTGCTTCCGGTTGTCATGCCAGCTTCCCAGGGGCTTTTAGGTCTTTTCAATGTTTTTTCTAAAATAAGAGCTGCCAGAGTACACGTGTCTTTTCAATGTTGTATCAGCCGCAATATTACATCACATGTGGGGCCCTTTTGGTTTTCATATTGTGGTTCCCACGGCTAACAATTTTAAAATCAATACATTTTATTTAGGGGCATGTTGATTAGTTTCGTTAATTTCTCCATTTTAATTTGTTTGTCTTATTTTTTAATCTATTATATATTTAAAAATTACGTAAAAATATCAATCACAATAATTAATAATTTAAAATATTTAGAAAACATATAAAAAATTTAGTTGACTTTGAAAATTTTATCAATATCATATAAATTGAAACTGAGAAAGTAACATATATGATTTGAAAATAACATATAATGTATTATAAATCACAATAATTAATAATTTAGAATATTTAAATATATTTAAAAAAAATTGTTGATTCTCCAAAATCTATCAATGCCACATAAATTGGAGTAGAGAGAGTAACATATATTATTTAAAAATTACGTAGAAAGTACTATAAATCACAATAATTAACAACTTAAAATATCTAAAAACTATATAAAAAATTGGGTCGACTCTTCAAATTTCATCAGTATCACATAAATTGGGACAAAGAAAGAGTAACATATATTATCTAAAAATTATGTAAAAAATATTGTAAGTCACAGTAATTAACAACTTAAAATACTTAAAAATCATATAATTTTTTTTGACTTTTCAAATTTTATCTATATCACATAAATTGAAACAGAAAAAGTAGCATATATTGGATCAGTGCTTGCACGGGCTCTTTATATCTAGTAGATAGACAAATGGCTACACATGCTATAAAATATTTCTTAACCATTAAATTGGCAATAATCTTTACCGAATAGTTATTTGTGTCCCTGCTCCAATTTTTTAGCGGCCATTTGTTATATAGTAGCATTAGTATATGTGTTAAGTTTTCTTCAAAAAAATAATATAAAATCCAAGTTCTTTTTTCCCTTTCTGATAAGAAAACTTCCAATTTACATTCTTCCCTTTTCCAACTAATCTATCCATTCTCTCAAAAACAGCTTCGCATATCCCAAAGTTAGAAAACAGACTTCATGAATTAAAAATATATATGTATGATTTTTCAAAAAATAAATAAATCTTACGACTTTATATTCTATACTATATTAGAAAAGCAAGCTAAGCAATGGTATCATTATGTCCGTTGAATGTCAATAAATTCAATTAATAGAAGGATAATTTTGAGATTTCAACCAGTTTGCAAAATTAGCTTGCTTAGGTAAGTTGTCCCACTATCCTTTGATCATGTCATCTTTCTCTAAGACGTGGGCTTACTTGTCCAACCATTTTATTGTCCTCTTTGCTTTTTTTTTTGAATATGTTTTCGCGTATGTTGTTGCCTTTTGAATCCCATAGCTTAGGCGAAGTGCTCCTCTTTGTTACGATTAGGGGTACAAAATCCAACTAAAAATTGAATCAAATTATAAATTGAGTCAAACTAAAAAAAATTGAATTAATGATTTGGTTTAACTTAGTTTAGTATTGAAAAAAAAAATCTGACTATAATTGATTTGGTTTGGTTTTAACTAAAAAAAAGTCAAATCAAATCGAACTAACCCGATATGCATAAAAATATTTATTGTGATGTAGTTTATATTATTTTATCTTAGACTTTATCATAGTTTTTAACTTTCAACATATTATTTCAAGTTTAAACTTAGAATTTTAAATGGTCCAATAAGTTTTATAACTCATAGGCCATAGATATTAGTAACTCGCCCAAATCAATATTATTGCTAACAAAAAAATTATTTAATTCAACACTACGAATGATAATCACGTTACATATTTAATTTTACATAAATACGTAAACTAATTTTATTTTTCTGTTTAATATTTAGCCATGTAGTTAATACTTATTAGACTTATTTTAGCTTGACTTAATACTTTTAAATTATGATTATTTTTTATAATGAATTATTAATATGCAATATTTATTCTATACGATTTTACTATTATTTTGGTTGAATATTTTATGGTCATAACTCTTTTTTTTGTGTTATTTTTTAAAGAAATACCTTAGAGAGTTGTATTTTGCTATGACTAAAGAAATATTTGAAGCTCAAATTAATTGTATGTTTGTATAAAGACTTTACCAATAAAAATTCGAAAAACTCCGAAAAACCCGAGAAAATCCAAAAAATCCAAAAAAAAAAATCGAGATTGGAAAACTCGACTTTTATTGATTTGATTTGGTTTATAAATTTAAAAATCTGACACTAATAATTTGATTTGGTATTTAAAAAGTTTGAACAAACTCAATTCATGTACATATCTAGTTACGCCCCTTGATATTTTTAGTTATTTGGTTTCAAAAATTAAAAATATTCAATGACATCCAATAATGTTTAGTAACTTACAATTATAGTTGTTTCCTAAATCTAGTCTGTCTTGTAACCAGTCTAACTAATTTCATTTACTTTTGTTTAATTGTTTGGGCGTATGCGGAGAAGGGCCCCACCACCTAGGATAATAAAATGTGATATAAATTGGTCCCCAATCTATTGGTGTTTACGGTTGCTCGTGAATTGAACGTACAGGTACAACAACTACATCCATTTATGGAAAACTCGTATTAACTCCCACATGTATTTTTTTAAATGGAAAATATGTATTAACTCCCACATGTATATATACCAGATATACACTAGATATAGAAATTTGTGTCAGCACGGCCCTATATGTTACTCCTCCGTACATCTTTACTTGTTCACTATACTAAAAATAAATGTTTAATAATAATTATTCAATTTATAAAATTAAAAGATAATTATATACTTAATTCCTAATTATTACTCTTATCATTAATTATAGTCATTTCCCTATTATATTTTGTAAACATTATATTTATTATATTCAAATGGTGATATGATAAAATTACCCTTCTATTTATGATTTTTTTAAGAAGTGTGCAAAGTCAATAGTGGACAAGTATTATTAGACGGAGGGAGTATTAAGAATAGATATCAAACAATACTGGTTTAGTTAAAAAATAAATGGATAATTTACTTATTTGTGCCCATTTTATCTTAATATTAAATACTATTCATTATGCGGTGTGTTTTCCAAAGCACTAAATTTATTATATTTAAAGAGTGATATTGTAAAATTACTTTATTATTTATTATTTCTTAAGATGTGTGCAAGATAATGGATGGAGGGAGTACTCTTTCTATTCACTTTTATTTGTTCACTATTTTAAATATAGATTTTTCACTTTTACTTCTCACTTTTAACATATCAAGAAAAAACAAATATTTTTTTCATGTTTTACCTTTAAATTAATTATTTATTCTACAAATTATTTTTTAAGACCTAATACTAAACATCAATTAATAGGGGTGGTGTGGTAGAATTAGTCATGCCATCATTATTTTCTTAATGGGATCAAGTCCAAATGTGACAAGTAAAAGTGAATGAGCGAGTATTTTCTAATTCTCAATTTATGTGATACAAATCAATTTTGGAGAGGCAATCAAACTTTCTATATAATTTTAAAATATTTTAAGTTGTTAATTGTTATGATTTATAGTATTTTTTACATAATATTCAGCTATTATATATTACTCTCTTTATTCCAATTTATGTATGACTGATAAAAAATTGTGAGTTAACTAAATTTTTTTATATGTCTTTTAAATATTTTAAGTTATTAATTATAATAATTAATAATACTATTAAATTGCCCTTAGCTGGAAACATGGATGCCGACGAGCAACTGCACGATTCTAGACGCTTACTAATAATGTATATGCACTATAAATAGAGAATCTTGTTAATTCACAACTCAAAATTCAAGAATGTTTTTATAAACAAACATAGATAAATAAATAGATACGTTCAAAATTCAAAATACAGTAAACTAACTAACGTCGCTAATGAATGAAAAATTATGCACTTTAGACTCTTAAGATGACAAAATTATTTGTGAAAAAAATCAAATCTCCACATTACTCTATAAGTAATAAAAGAATTCTCAAAACATAAATAATAATAATAATAATAATAATAATAATAATAATAATAATAATAATAATAATAATAATAATAATAATAATAATAATAATAATAATAATAACCAAACAAAAATTCAATTGCTTTCAAAAATTGATCAGTTATATAATATGTTGGTTTAGGAAAGGAAATTTAACATATATTCAATATTATGAAGCAATTGCTTATACTAGAAGAAAAAGAGGCAAAGAAAAACAAAGGTTGACATGATTTAATGGCTCCATTTTAAAGTTGTGTGTGTGATTATCAAAAGAAAAAAGTAAATAAACATCACATGTTTTCGTGAAAGAGTGATGCTAAATGGCCACAATTACTTGGCTATAATATGATCACAAATGTAGAAAGATCATTACAACCTTTTTTCCTTTAAATTAAAGCTACTTTTTACTATTTTCTAAATTCTAAAAGTAAGTGTAATTAAATTTTTTATGTTGAGTGAGTTATCACCATCATTAATTGTGAAAAAAAATTATTTAATTAACTTTATAATATTGGACCCACCACACCATCTCACTTCTTCTCATTCTCCCTAATCCATTCTTTCTTCGTCCTTTTTTTTTTTTTTTTTTTTTTTTTTTTTTTTTTTTTTTTTTTTTTTTTTTTTTTTTTTTTTTTTTTCTTTTTAAAGCTATGAATAACCTTTTTCCACTGCCCTCACACACAATATGGTGCTCAACTCATTACAATATTTTCATTTTTCTTCTTTCATCTTCTTTTTTTCTTTTTTTTTCATCAAAATTTTAAATCAATTCTATTATATTAAGATATTTTGGATAAAGTTTATTAATGGTTATCTAATTTTGAACTTATCACATAAAATTTATTTATTTTGATTATACAAAAGTTATTCAATTCTAAAATTATCACACAATTTTTTTTAACAAAAACAATATTAACCTAAAATTAATTCAACTTTAAAGTTTATCACACAAAAGTCAGCCATTATTTTTCTGTCACTTAAGAGTCATAGTTTTTTACCAAGTTAACTAAAAAGAAAATTTCACAATTTTAATATTTTATACAAAAAGTATGATATAACGCTCCAAAATAAGTTAATTATATTCAAGATAATTTTATAAAAATTCCTTAATGTTATGTTTGATAACACAAAACTTGTTGGGGCATACAATATTACATTTATTTACCTTAGTTGATTTCTTTATAATAATTTTATGGCACTACCATTAATATTAACAAGAAAATAACTATTTGTCCTTACTAATATATTCATTGTATAGTAAATTTCGTAAATATCTTACAAAAAATAAATAAAATAATTTTTGTGTGATAAATTTTAAAGATAGAATAATTTTATGTGAAAAATAATTTTTATATAATAAGTTTTAAAATTAGATGATTTATGTGACAAAAAATAATAAAGTATAATTTTTTCGTGTGATAAACTCAGAATTGGATGATGACTAATAAAATTTATTCAAATATTTTTCAATTTCACTATCCAACATATTAACATCATAAATTTAATGGATTTGAATTTTAGAGAACCTAAACATGCATTTATAAAACTTTTCTCCCTTCGTCATTTTATATCTATTTATTATTTTAAATTATTTTACCTTACTTTATACTTCTTTCATCCAATATTATTTGTCATGTTTTGCTTCTCAAAATTTAATTTGACTATTTTCTGAAGCTGAATAATTAGATCCAATCAATAATTTATGATTAAAATTTAGAATTTCAAGAAACTATACAAAAAGTAATACAAGTTATAGTTTTTTTTCTCATATTAATTTGTTGAAAACATATATTCAAAATTATTGATCAAAGTTCACATAATTTAACTCTCGATAAGCAGAGCGTAACAATAAGATTGAGACTGAGGGAGTAATAATATAAGATCACAAATCTCTTTTATACTAATTTTAAAAATTATAATTAAAAAATCATTTAAATATGTAGTCTAAATTTACTTAAATATAATAATAATAATTAATAAAATCACTTAATTAAAAAGTCATATTAATAACAAATATAAATAATTATTCGCAAGTTATCAAATCAGTATAATTTAGGGACGCAAGACTACAACACTAATGCATGATTTTTTTGGGTTGCTGTAAATATTTAGATTATATTTAAAAAAACAATGTAAATATGCAATTTAAATTTACATTGATATAAAATTAATAAAATTACTTAATTAGATGTCATATTAATAACAAATATAAGTAATAATTCATAAATTATTTAAAAATGGGAAAAGGCATAGGCACGCCTTTCCTTTATGGGGGTTCCATTATCCCCTGAACTATTTTAAAAGTGTAATGAATACACCCTTCGATGTTGAGGTGACATAGAGAATGTGCTCATTCTCTTGGAAACAAATGAACTGCTAAAAAAATATTTAAAATCTAATCAATATTGAACATATGTCCTTTTTTAACTGAACATATTATAATTAGTAAATACACATAATTATTAATATTAAAATTTATATATATTTAATTATTTTATTTTCTTTCTTTGTGAAATATTTATTTTCCTTCTCACTTCTAGTTTTTTATTTTCTTATTATCTTTATTATATTCTTATCTTTTCACTTTTAATAAATTTGAAAAAATTACATGTACTTTTTAAAAAATAATAATAATTTTTTTTAAAAAATCTTTATTTTTAATATTTTATTTTTTTATATTTAATTTTCTTCACCTTTTTTGGTATCCATCCAAAATTAATTTATTTTAAAAACAAAGCATTGGAATTAATATTGAAATCAAATTCAAATAAAAGGCAAAGAAAATAATAAGAATAAATAAGCAATAGAAAAAAAAAACAATGAACGACGGTGATTTTTTTTTTAAAAATGTGTGTTTGCTAGTGCTTCGTGTAGTTAGCCTATAATATTACTTTGTTGTTATAGTTTTATGACTATCTACTGCTTTGTTTATTTGGATATATATCTTGATTTTTGTGAGCCGGGGTCTACTGGAAATAGCCTCTTTACTTCACATTTGGGGTAAAGGTACGGTCTGCGTATATTTTACCCTCTCCACACCCCACTTTGTGAAAATTTACTGGGAATGTTGTTGTTGTTATATATATAAAAATTTGGTTATGGCTTCACGACAACACATGAGGTGCAAAGAAATACAGAAAAAAAAGTTTAGGGGATAATAGGATCCCCGTAAAGATAAAGTGTGTTCCCAAAATTTCAGTTATAGTTCAACTGGGTACTTATGTATTTTTTTTTTAACAAAATGTAATTCTACAAAAATTTTTATAAAACAATAGAAAGTAAATTAATTATATAAAGAAATGTAATTCTATACGTATTTATGTACATATTGGAGAATAACAAAAAGAAATAATTTTACACGTATTTGGCCATTCAGCAGTATTCTTAAAATAAATTGAAATAGGACATATTTATGGGAATATGAGAATTAAGGAGTTAAAGTCTGACCAATGAATTTTTTTAAAAGAACATAATTCTTTACGTACTTGTGTACATATGGGAGAATAACAAAATAATTCTATACGTACTTGACTATTTAGGAGCGTTCCTAAAAGAAATTGAAATAGTATTTATGAGAATTGTGTGGTTAAAGCCTGACCAATAAAAAAATAAGAAAAAAATAATTATGAAAAAATATAATTCTATACATATTGTACATGTGGAGGATTTAAAAAAAGGAACAAAATTATTTACCTTTTTTCTTTTGTTTTCTTAACGTATTTGGCATGTATTCTAAGGGAGTAGGGATGTATTGATGAAAATTTGCAAATTATAAGAATTTAGGAATTATTTATTTCCCTATGTATGTAATTATGGGAACATTGAAATTACCAAAAATTATGAAAATATTTTCAATTTTAAGAGAAAGGGGTAAAAATATCACAAAGAAATCTATTTATAGTGTGAACAAATATTATTATAGTATTTCGGCCATTGTGGCTAAAATATTTGTGGCCAAATTGATTTATTCTTTGTGAAATATATCAACCAGAGAAAAAATAAGTAAGAGCACAAAGAAGTCCTCAATTTCAGGACACGAGAAAAAGCATTATGACTTTTGAAGTGATGATAAATGATAACATAAGTAGAAGGACGAATTAGTCAAAGACCCTTTAAATATATAAAGTAATTACAATAATATTTTTCTCAGCTGATCTTATTACTTATATTTAACAAAAAAAACCAAATTGCCCCTCTAAATGACAAAATAGGCATGATGACCTACTTTCTGTTGGAAAAGAACACTACAATATTGACGGGGAACTGGAATTAAAGAATAGTAAAAGAATATTCATAAATATTGTGTCATGGCAAGCCACTGTCTTGAAAACGATTTCGGTCCGACTCCGATGTAAATCGTTAAGGTCGGTCACTCCCCAAGGTCCCACAACTACTTTCAAACACGTGCACTCGTGGCTGAAAGTTTGGAGTTGCACAAAATAATTGCCCAGAAACTCACAAAGAAAGGAAGTCAAGAAAAACTAAGAGTATTTGAGAAAGAAAGATAAAAGAGATAATGTTTCTTTCTCTCTTCATGTTTTTTCGCATAAAGGGAAGTCATCTCAATATGTAGGTGTGAAAAATGAGCGTTATGGTGAGAAATAGAATAACTCTATCGGTTAAGAAAACAATGGTTAAATGCTTTCATTAAAGTCACAAGTTACTTTCTCTCAAACAATTCAGAGAATGAATACAACTGTTTTACTTTGCATTTTTCATCTGTATAATCAATTCTAGAGAAATGAATGCGATAAGTTTCATTTTGTATTCTCATTCATTATTAAAAATTGCTATCAATCCCCCACAAAATGCAAAAGGAAAAACAATAGGAATAATTTCTGGGCAAAGAAAAGAAACATGTACTTAAGTGTCAATATATTTCGATTTGAATTAACACGTAGAGAAATGAGGCAACAACAAATATCCACAAAGTGAAGTACTCTTGAACTGAATGGAAATAAGTTGAGACCCTCATAACACATACCATATTCTTAATTTTATGCAAACTCCACGATACTCACAAAGTGCTTTTATGGTCATGCACACACACCTTGGGTCTCATGAGTGCTCTAGAAAGACGATCCAAGTCTTTCATAAAAGGCGACCACACCTTTACACTCACGTAGGTGATTCCATCAAGTCTATCTTAAATAGATCACCTTAAGGCTATGGAATCATTAAGAGCAAAAATAAGCTCAACCTTATAAACACTATCTTACGCCATAGAGATAGGATATGTAGTGTACATTGAGGACATATATGGCTTCGTTTGACCACAAATGGGTATCCACCATACTACCTCAATCCATGGGCTTTAGCCCCATCTCCCTCGACGTTTTAAGGATAATTTTCCTTGTCAAGCCCTAGGTTAAAGGATCCGTCAAATTTCTTTCGGACATTACATATTCCAAGGAAATAACACAAAGTTTTAATAACTGTTTAACTACACCATGTATGATGCGAATATGTCTCTTTTTTTCATTGTACACACTATTTTTAGCAATCCCAATTACAGCCTGTGAGTTACAATGTAAAGAGACTGGTGAAGATTGTCTTCCCCATAATGGCACATCTGCCAAAAGATTTCTTAGCCACTCAGCTTCTTGCCCTGTCAACTCGAGAGCAATGAATTCAGATTCCATGGTAGAACGTGCTATACAAGCCTGTTTGGAAGACTTTCATGAAATAGCACCTGCACCCAAAGTAAATACATAGCCACTAGTGGAGCTAACTTCATTATTGTCAGTTACCCAATTCGCATCACAAAAACCTTATAAAACAAAATGAAATTTATTAAAATGCAAACACCAATTCATAGTACCTCTCAAATACCTTAACAAGCGATAAAGAGCATTCCAATGTTCAATACTGGGATTATGAGTATATCTACTCAATCTGCTAACAACATAAGCTATATCTGGCCGAGTATAGTTTATGAGAAACATTACACTCCCAATTATTTTAGCATATTCAATTTGTGAAACACTAGATTTTTTATTCTTTTTCAAGTGTATGCTAAAATCATAAGGAGTTCTCACTGGAACTACATCAAAAGAATCAAACTTTTTCAACATCTTTTCAATATAATGAGACTGACACAAAGAAAAATCATTAACAATTCTTTTGATTTTAATCCCTAAAATCACATCTTCTTCTCCAAGATCTTTCATTTCAAACTTAGAAGATAAAAAATTCTTAGTCTCATTAATAACACTAACATTAGGGCCAAAAATTAACATGTCATCCACATATGAATATATAATTACACAATATGATCCTATCAATTTAGAATAAATGCAGGTATCAGATGAATTAACAACAAATTCATTATCTATTAATGTGACATTAAATTTCTCATACCATTGCTTAGGTGCCTGCTTTAGTCCATACAAGGACTTCCTCAATTTACATACTTTATCCTTTTATCACGGGACCACAAAACTCTCAGGTTAAGTCATATAGATCTCTTCCTCTAAATCAATATTTAGAAATGACGTTTTGATATCCATTTGGTGTACCACTAAGCTATGAATAACGGCTAAAGTAATAAGAGTTCTAATGGTTGCTATTTTAGTCACAGGAGAATAAGTATCAAAGTGATCCACACCTTTCTTTTGGTTAAAACCCCTAATCACAAGTCTAGCCTTATATTTATCACTTGTACCATCAGGTCTCAATTTCTTCTTAAATATCCACTTGGTAGTTATGGGTTTACAACCTTTGGATAAATCATACAAGTCCCATGTGAGATTAGAAACTATAGAATCTAATTCACTTTTAATGGCCTCTTTCCAAAACATAACATCTATTGATCTCATTGCTTCATCATAAGTCTTAGGGTCTTCTTCTATTAAATAGATAGACACTAATTCATTATTTAGAGTATCAATGTCAAAATTCTCAGTCAAGAAAGTAGAGATAAAATCAGGACCAAAGCTAGTCTCAGTTCTACGTCTTTTACTCCTTCTAAGTTCATTTTCATGCTCATTTGAAATAAAATCAGAAGAAGGAACAACTTGAGAATTAACAGACACAGATGTAGAAACATTATTTTGCACATCAATAGACATATCATTTTTCAAAAAATATGCTCAAAAAATTCTACATCTCTAGATTCACAAATGAAATGATCATTCAAAGACATAAATATATATGCAACACTATTTTGAGTATAACCAATAAAGACAGTGTCAAAAGTTTTAGAACCTACATTTACTCGTTTAAAGTTAGGTAGACCAATCTTAGCCAAACACCCTCACACTTTCATAAATTTCAAGTTAGGGGAAAACCCTTTCCACAACTCATAAGAGGTCTTTTTCAACTTCTTATGAGGGACTCTATTAAGAATATAGCATGCAAACAAGACAACTTCTCCCCACATATTGTCAGATAGACCTGAGCTTAAAAGCATAGAATTCATCATTTCTTTAAGGGTTCTATTTTTTCGTTCGGCTACACCATTTTGTTGGGGAGTATAGGAAGCACTAACCTCATGTATAATACCATTTTGCTCACAAAAGGCCTCTAGAGTTTTAGTATTATATTCACCACCCCTTTCAGATCTAAGTCTCTTAATTTTTCTGTCTAATTGATTTTCTACTTCTGCTTTGAATTTTAAAAACATGCTCTCAGCCTCATCTTTTGACTTAAGAAGATATACCTTAGTGTATCTAGAAAAGTCATCAACACAAGTAATATAATATTTCTTTCCACCTTTTCTAATAGTGTTCTTGAAATCTGCTAAGTCTGAGTGTACTAGTTCAAGCAACTCGATCTTTCTACTAGTAATGGGTTAAAAAGGTTTCTTGGCATGTTTTGCTTCTACGCATACTAAACATTTAGAAAAGTCACCAGTTTTAATTTCAGAAACTAATTTCATTTTCCTAAGTCGTTTAATAGAAGAAATATTAACTTGACCTAGCCTATCATGCCACAAATTAGTAGACTCGGCAATATAAGCAAAATGTGAAATACTTGCATTATTGACAATCTCTTGAACAATGTTCAGTACAAATAAGCCCCCACTTAGATAACCCTTCCCAACAAAGTTTCCTCCATGAGAAATAATTATTTTATCAGCTTCAAAAATAAGTTTAAGGCCTACTTTGTTGAGAAGTGCTCCAGAAATTAAGTTTCTACGGAGGGAGGGAACATACAGAACATTGTTCAAGGCTAATATTTTACCAGAAGTTAATTTTAGTAAAAATATTCCTTTACCCATAACTCCAGCAGTAGTGGAGTTACCCATGTAGACATACTCTCCATTGGTGGACTCCTCAAAGTTATGAAATAACTCCTTGTTGGCACAGAAATGTCTTGAAGCACCCGTGTCTAGCACCCAGTCAGTCTTGTTAGCCACCAGGTTCGCCTCGACGACTACAGCAGCAATCACTTCATCACCCTCAACAAGATGAGCTTGGGCTTCATCTTTACCTCCTGGATTTGATTTTTGCCCTTGTCTTAGATAGCACTGGGCAGCCCTGTGACCAAGTTTCCCGCAGACAAAACAAGGTTCCTTTGTTTTCTTAATTTGACTATCTGGCTTGTTGAAGTGATTTTTCTTCTTCATCTGTTCCTTTTTCTGAACTTTCTTTTGCTTGCCTTTGAACCTGTCTTTCACAACAGTACCAGAAGATTCCACAAGGTTAGCTTTAGAAGAATTAAGAGAAAGAGCTTCCATTTTATATTTGAGGCGATTTGCCTCCTCAGTCCTCATGTGACTGATCAACTCTTGAAGAGTTAAATTCTTTTTCTTATGTTTTAGTTGATTTCTATAATCACTCCACGATGGTGGAAATTTTTCAAGTAGAACATTGGCCTGAAAAATCTCACACATCTTCATGTCCTCATTGAGAACATCAACAGTCAAGTTCTCATATTCGTGAACTTGTTCCATGATTGGTTTATTGTCAACCATCTGGAACTTAATCCACTGACCCATAACATATTTTTTCTTTCCTGCATTGTCAGCACCATATTTATTCTCTAGACTATCCCATATTTCCTTGGCAGATTTATAAGTAACAAATAAAATAAATAAAGGATTAGTCATATTATTAAGCAAATGTCCTCTAACAGTTCTGTTATCTTTCTCAAACTTCTTTTTAGCAGCATCATCAACAACCACAAAAGTATTAGAACCAAGAAAAGTATTAGAGTCATTAGTAGGAGCTTTGTTAAACAAAACATAATCCACTTCTAATTGTTCAAAGAAAATCAGAAGTTTCTGTGACCAACGTTTAAAATTATTTCCATCCAATGGCTCCAACTTTGACAAATCAGAAAAACTTTTGTTCAAAGAAATAGCCATTTATCAATATTATATGTATGGAAAATCGCTTTCAAATTGTTGAAAAAGAATACTACAATATTGATGTGGAACTGGAATTAAAGAATAGTAAGTCAATATTCACAAATACTGTATCGTGGTAAGCCACTGCCTTGAAAGTAATTTTGGTTCGACTCCGGTGCAAATCGTTAAGGCCGGTCACTCTCCAAGGTTCCACAGCTACTTTCAAACACGTGCACTCGTGGCTGTTAGTTTGGAGTTACACAAAATAATCACCCAGAAACTCACAAAGAAAGGAAGTTAAGAAAAGATAAGAATATTTGAAAAAGAAAGATAAAAGAGATAATGTTTCTTTCTCTCTGTGTGTTTTTTCTCAGAAAGGGAAGTCATCTCAATATATAGGTGTGAAAAATGAGCGTTATGGTGATAAATAGAATAACTCTATCGGTTAAGAAAATAATGGTTAAATGCTTTCATTAAAGTCACAAGTTACTTTCTCTCAAACAATTCAGAGAATGAATACAACTGTTTTACTTTGCATTTTTCATTTGTATAATCAATTCTAGAGAAATGAATGCGATAAGTTTCATTTTGTATTCTCATTCATTATTGAAAATTGGTATCACTGTCTGCTATGGTACAAGAAACTCCCTCTTATTAATAGTTAAAGTGTTAAAACTAGTTAGGGATAGATCTACTGAGCACGGGCCTAATAATACTATACTAAATATTAGAATGTAGTTTTCTTTCATTACAAATAACATATTGTAATGACCCACCGATCGGGCCGTGCAAGAACCTACTCTAATCCACTTAGATAGGAGAACCCTTACCACCCGATCCAATAGGTAATGCGAAAAATAATGTAAAATCATAAAGTAACCTTCTTTTCAAATCAGGAAAACATTTAAAACTCTTATTTCGGGAAAATCCTTTACAACATTTGAATACAATCCTTCCTACAAACTAGTCTAAAACAGGTACAAGAGCTACTATAGGAGAAGTACAAATACAAAATAAACAGAGATGCAGCTCCTCTCATTGAGACAAAGAGTACAAGCTGCTGGAGATTATCATCATTCTGTACCTAAGAAACATCATTGATCTTGCAATCAGACTATACCCAAAAAGATATAGCAAGAGTAGTATCAGTATAAATAACATGTACTGGTAGGCATCATTGGTCGACCCAAATCCACCATATAAAACAATATAAGAAATCAAGAGTAAATATGCAATAAGTTACAAGCATCCAGTTTTTCATAATTCACCTTTACCCTCCATGATATTAACACTAAGAACTCATACGTTCCATCCCAAGCCTCCCTACCTTATTCCGCTGCCAACTCCATCATTAGCAAGCATTTCCTCTTCTATCCTGGTCAAGCCAAATGGTTACACATAATACTAGGACTTCCTAAGTAACACTTAACACTAGGACTTCCCAAGTCAAACTTAACACTAGGACTACCTTACCACTTCAATTCCGTAGTTTACATTACTAACTAACCCTGTTAATAGGTCTGTCACCTTGTCTTAAGATCTTAAGTCAACAACCTTGACCCTTAGCCCTTAGACTACAACAATCTTAAGTCAACAACCTTGACCCTTAGCCCTTAGACTACAACAATGGACTACCTGCGAGTTCCTGCGTATTCAACCCCCCAAGGTTTCTTACCCTTGACATCCCATCAGTTCAAGCACTTAAAAAGTACTAGCCTAGTTTCACTAACCAGTCAAACTTGACTCCCTAGGACCTCAGTCCCTCCAAGCTCACCCATCTTGGACCCGTCAAGCCATACGCCTCACCACCTCAAGTCCTGTGCCCATCTAGCCCAGATATCACCCGTTTGCTGTCCTGTTACTCTTATCAAATTAGAATTGCAAATGTATGATATTGACTGAATATTATCAGACCATATTAACAGCTGAGTCTATATGACTATCAACAAGACCGCCAGTCAACAACCGAACTCAACAACCATACAAGTCATGCTCATCTATGCAAGGAACTAGACTACCTAATATTGTGTCACGACTTGCAAGTTATCCAGACCTCTCAAGGATCCCTAGGACATCATCTATGCCGCTTAACATGCGACCTCGATTACAAAAAAAACCACCTTATCAATTAAGCAAAACAACCCGGCCTCTCAAGGACCAACATATATGTCAAGTAATAATAAATCCTGGCCCTCTCACTAACCCAACATGTAAAGAACAATAAGCAAACCCGTACTGAGTAAAGCAGTACAACATGTTATAACAACCAGTAGTATAACTCCAGACTCTCAGTCTACCTTCTAACTTATTAACCACAGGGAATATATTTAAAAATCATTTAACAACAAATAATAAACATGACATTTACCCTTTTTCATTACCCGAACCAATCAAGGATCCCTAGACCTATACTTAAGTGTTAATATGCGATGCCTGGTCCACCCCAGGATCATTCCCATATTTAAGTGTAGCAACCTGGCCTCTCAAGGACCAATATAATCAATCACAAATTCAACAATCAATCTGGTCCAGTGATGGAACCATCGATAAACATAGTCAATAATGTATAATTAAACCCGTACCAAGTGTGGTACCTGAGCCAACTATTAGTATCCGGTACCAGGTGCGGTACCCGAGCTAACCATTAGTATCCCATACCAGGTGTGGTACCTGAGCCAATCGTTAGTATCCCGTACCAGGCGTGGTACCCAAGCCAATAGAATATCACGCAAATCCAACAGTCAATACTTAAATGAACAGAAAACACCCTTGTAAACCAACAAGCAACAATCGAGTTTATTTCACATAATTGACACCCCAAACACTTGGATATTCTTAACTTTCTTTCCTAAGCATGAAATCACATACAATACTAAGCTATAGTTATGTCACGCCCCGAGGCTATCCCCTAGACGTAACACGAGACCCAGGGTCACAAGTAACCCTAAACTAACTCTGAATCTGGTATATCACAAGCATACTGAATATAATCCAAAAACAAGCAGAAGCATAACTAAGAAATGAGTAAAGCTAAAAGAGTATATCTAATAATATCTGAAAGAAATGACTGAGTTTAAACAGTACAACCCAAATGAACTGAATACTGACTCTATGTTTGAATGCCTCTAATACTGATGAGCTACTGGGACAAGTCCTCAGCTAGCTCCAAAATACTGAAACTACCAATATCTGACTAACTCAAAAATCATAATAAAAATGTCCTCGAAGGATGAGGACTCACCCCTGACTAAGCTGGTATGGCGCCGGTAGGAGCTAATCATGTGGCTGAACCTGAGAACTTGAGAACCTGAGCCTGCATCATAATAGGATGCATCATTGAGTATGCGTCAGTACTTTGAATGTACTGAGCATGAGGGATATGCAAAGTTGACTGAAATGTAAACATGCTAAAAATACTGAAAGCTGTAATCTGAACTAAACTGTAGTACGTAAATCCAAATGTATAATCATGCATAAAACAGTTGAGATGCAAGAGTAACATGAAAGTATGCTGAAAACTGAAAATAAATGTAACTGAGGGACTAAAGTACAATACTGAATCTAATACTGAGGGAGAGCTTATTAACCGACATAAACCACGTGAGCTAAACGTGGAGTGCAATGTATACACCCTATCGAGAGGATCCAATATACCTTGCCAGGGTATAAAGGCATAGCTGTGGCATGATCACTAAGTCTGATGCCCCACAAAGGGGACTTATAATCCTACGTTGGCACGTAGTTCTGGGACCGTAAGGGTACACTGAACCTTAGTCCAACTCGATGCTAAAACATTACTCCCAAACTGAATGTAGCTCAATTCAAAACTGACATCCTGAGTCTCTAGGTAAGGACTAGGCTAGTCTAAAACCTTTGTTATTCTGAAATACTATAGCAGACTAGAAACTAGTTAAAATCTACTTTTAAATCTTAAACTAAAAATCTAGATTGAGTTCGAAGTACATGTGATACTTTAGAAAAATCCTACAATTTAGGGCAATTTCCTCAACTTCCCAAAATGGGTCAAAACTCATGCAAATCATGTAAAATAATATATTCATATTATGAGAATCAAAATAACAAGATTCTAGAAAGATTTGCATAATTTTGATAGGAACCCTGATTCTTAAATTCATGGAAAACACAGTAAAAAAAGCTGAGAGTTTTGGGCATAAGGGTGAACTAGACCCTTACTGAATACCCACATACCTGGTGGATGAAAAATCCCTGCAAGAATCTGGAGTTTGAAGCTTGGAGGAGAGAACCCTAGGCCTCGAACTTTGGAGAAGACGCTCTGTTCTTGACTTGAATCATTTTTAGAAAAGTCGGGGAAATAGACTTAATAAAATAATCCTAAGACTATTTATAGTCGGAGCTAAATTAGAAAGGAAAGGTCTAAAACACCCCTGAGAAATTAAATTAAAAGCTGTTGGAAATTCGCATCTCATGTTCCACGGATGGATTCTACGGCTTGTGGAAAGTTCCACGGCTCATGAAACCCTATCTTGGTTCCTGCACCTGGAAACAAAGCTAGTGGAACAACTTCCACGAGTTAGGTTCACGACTCATGGAAGCTTCCACGGGTTGTGGAACCCACTCGTGGTTCCTGGGATGAAATTCCTGGGTCTCTGAAGATGGGTTACACGACTGGGGTTCACGACTTGTGGAACCTTCCACAGGTCATGGATCCCACTCGTGAACTCTGGGAGCTAAATGTTGGGCTACAAGAAATGGTTACCACGGATGGCATCTACGGTCTCTGGAAACTTCAACGGACTGTGAATATGAGTCGTGGTCCAGACTTCAGAGGAGTAGTCCTCTTATCTGAGTTCCATGAGTCCAGTCCACAACTCGTGGACTATTCCACGGCTCGTGGAAGTGACTCGTGGTTCTACTGACAGTTGAAAATTTTATTTTCTTCTGGTTTTCTGAGCTAAGTCTAGGCTTAGGAGTTCTGGGGTATTATAATATATCCCCCTTGGGATCATTCATCCTCGAATGAAGGCTGAACAAGCTGAGTTTGGAGGGAAGGAGCTGCAACCCCTACCAACTGAGTACTAGAAACTGATATATGACTGAACTGAGTTCCATGAACATGCAACTATGCTGAAATGCAAGGATAACTGAGGGAACAAGGTACTAATACTGAATTATTCAAGATTTAACTGAAAGACTAGAGAGGACTATTACCTCAAGCTAAGACTGAATCAGAAGGGAAGAGGTGAGGATACTTGGCCATCATGACTGCTTCTGCTTCCCAAGTAGCTCCCTCTATGGATTGATTTCTCCACAAGACCTTTACTAAGGCGACTTCCTTATTCCTCAACCTACGAACCTGATGGTCAAGAATCTCCACTAAAACCTCCTCATAGGTGAGTCTATCCTTCACTGCCACACTCTCAAGAGGTACTATCGATGCTGGATCACCCACACACTTTTTCAACAAGGAAATGTGAAAGACTGGATGAATCGCTGCTAGTTCTGCTGGCAACTCTAACTCATAAGCTACATTACCAACCCTTTTCAGGATTCTGTAAGGGCTTACATACCTAGGACTGAGTTTTCCTTTTTTGTCGAATCTCATTACCCCTTTTATGGGTGACACTTTCAGGAAAACCCAATCATCGATCTCAAACTCTAAGTCCCTCCTTCTCATATCTGTATAGGACTTCTGATGACTCTGAGATATTTTTAATCTCTTTATGATGAGCTGAACTTTCTCCATAGGCTCATGAACCGAATCTGGCCCAATCAAGAATGCTTTACCTACTTTGAACCAACCAATCGGAGATTTGTATCTACGCCCATAAAGTGCCCCATATGGGGTCATCTGAATACTGGAGTCATAATTGTTGTTGTAGGAAAATTCTATGAGAGGTAGGTGATCATTCTAACTACCCTTGAAATCGATCACGCAAGCTCTCAACATGTCCTCTAAGGTCTGAATGGTATGCTCTGCCTGACTATCTGTATGCAGATGAAATGCTGTACTGAGATTCACCTGAGTACCAAGACCTTTTTGGAAAGACTTCCAGAAATGAGATGTAAACTGAGGACCTCTATCTGAGATGATAGACAAGGGAACCCCATGCAACCTGACTATCTCGCTGATGTAGAGTCTGGCATAATCCTCCGCTAAATCTGTAGTCTTGATTGCCAAGAAGTGAGCTGACTTAGTGACCCTTTCCACTATCACCCAAATGGAGTCATGCTGCCTGTGAGTACGGGGTAAACCCGTAATGAAATCCATGTTGATCACTTCCCACTTCCAAGTAGGAATGCTAATCTCCTGAGTCACACCTCCCAGTTTATGATGTTCTACCTTAACCTCCTGACAGTTGGGACACTTAGCCATTAAATCATCGATGTCCCTCTTCATGCTGTTCCACCAATAGACTTCCCGTAGATCACGGTACAACTTAGTGGCACCTGGATGAATGGAATATCTGTAATTATGGGCTTTTGAAAGGATTTGCTATCTCAACTCACCCACCTTAGGAACACATAAGCGACCCTGATAACGAAGTACACCATCTCCCACTTGAGAAAACCTCAACTCTCTGCTAATTAACTGCACCCTTCAGCTGAAGCAATATGGGATCACTATCTTGCTTTTCCTTAACCTCCATTACCAATGAAGATTTGGACCCATTCTGAACTGTCACACCACCATCTGACGTGTCCATAAGGAAAACTCCTAGGCGAGTAAGCCGATGAACATCTCTGGCTAATTCTCTCTTCTCTTTCTCAATATGCGATACGCTACCCATAGACAGTCTACTGAGAGCATCAACCACTACGTTGGCCTTACCCGGATGGTAAAACACATTCATATCATAATCTTTGAGGAACTCAGGCCATCTCCTCTGATGAAGATTTAACTCTTTCTAGGTGAACACATACTGGAGGCTCTTATGATCTGTGAATGCATCAACATGAACACAATACAAGTAGTGTCTCCAAATCTTTTAGACAAACACAACAGCTGCAAGCTCGAGTTCATAAGTCAAGTAGTTCTTTTCATAGGCCTTAAGATATCTGGAAGCATAAGCTATGACCTTACCTTGCTGCATCTAAACACAACCCCGTTCGACTCTGGATGCATCAAAATAAACCACATAACCGTCTAAACCCTCTGGTAGAGTCAAGACAGGTGCCGTAGTCAACCTGGTCTTCAGTTCCAAGAAGCTTTTCTCACACTCATCTGACCACTAAAACTTGACCTTTTTCTGAGTCAACTTGGTCAATGGGGCAGCTATGGATGAAAATCCTTCTACGAACCTCCTGTAATAACCAGCCAAACCCAAGAAACTCCTGATGTCTATCAGAGAGGTGAGTCTAGGCCAGTTCTGTACTGCTTTAATTTTTTGAGAGTCAACTCGGATGCCATCACTAAACACCACATGACCAAGGAAAGCGACTAATTTCAACAAGAATTCACACTTATTGAACTTGGTGAATAACTGGCGGTCCTTGAGAGTCTGCAAAACGACCCTCAGATGACTCACATGCTCTTCCTTATTTAGAGAATAACAAGGATATCATCAATGAAGACAATGATGAACAAGTCCAAATACTGTCTGAACACCTTATTCATTAAGTCCATGAAAGCTGCAGGAGCATTGGTTAGTCCAAAAGACATAACTACAAATTAATAGTGACCATACCGAGTCCTGAAGGCTGTCTTCGGAATGTCACTACCTCTGACTCTGAGTTGATGATAGCCGGATCTAAGGTCTATCTTAGAAAAGCAACTAGCGCCCTGAAGCTGGTCGAACAAGTCATAAATCCTGGGGATGGGATATTTATTCTTGATTTTGATTTTGTTCAACTGACGGTAGTCGATGCACATCCTGAGGGAACCGTCTTTCTTACGCACGAACAACACTGGAGCACCCCATGGAGAGATGTTGGGTCTGATGAAGCCCTTATCTAGGAGGTCTTTCAACTGTTCTTTCAATTTCTTAAGTTCGATTGGAGCCATTCTGTAAGGAGGAATAGAAATAGGCTGGGTATCAGGAAGAAGATCTATTTCAAAGTCAATTTCCCTTTTGAGAGGAACTCCGGGAAGATTTTCTAGGAACACTTCTAGAAAATCATTCACCACTGGGACTGACTCAAGAGTTGGGGTCTTGGAATTTGAATCCTTAAACCAAACAAGGTGGTAGATATACCCTTTGGAGATCATCTTTCTGGCCTTAAGGTAGGAGATGAAATGACCTACAGGCACATTGTTGCTACCCTTCCATTCTAAGACTGGCTCGTTAGGAAACTGAAATCGAACGACCCTAGTTCTACAATCGACTGAGGCATAACAGGAATGTAACCAATCTATGCCTAGAATGATATCAAAATCTACCATTTCTAACTCTACAAGATCTGCTGAGGTGACTTTCTGGGAAACTGTGATAGGGCAATTTCTGTATACCCGTCTAGCTATAACTGGGTCACCAACTGGAGTAGAAACTAAGAAGGGTTCTGGGAGGATTTCAGGACTGACACCAAAGTTTACCGCTATGAAAGGAGTTACAAAGGAAAGTGTAGCACCTGGGTCTAACAATGCATAAACATCTAAATAGAAGACTTGCAATGTACCCGTGACCACATCGGGAAAATCCTCCTGGTCCTTCCGAGTCTGAAGAGCATATAGTCTGTTCTAATACTAACCGCCACCTATAACAGATGAGGCACCTTGCTGAGAGGGGCAACTCGCTAGAGCTGCTGAAGTGGTAGATTGAGCCCTGTTACCTCCCTGCCCTTGCCTGGCAAAAGGGCACTCCTTCAACCTATGTCCAAGCTGACCACACCAAAAACACCCTTCTCGGACAGCCAAACACTCGCCTGGATGATTCTTACCACACTTGGGCTAGGATGGAAAAGTACGGTTGCCTGAGACGCTGCCCTTAGATTTTGAGCCTGATGCTCGCTTTTTATGATCATGTCGAGGCCTGGGAGATGGAGCTCTAGCTGATGAAGGTGCTGGGGCTGCCGACCTTTGCTGGAACTGTGAGCGACTTCTGCTGCCCGACCTTTGCTGAGAAAACTCATAGTTGCCTTTCCTAGCCTTTTTATTGTCCTTAGCCATCTCTTTAAGCTTATCCTCCTTAACTTGCTGCGCATGGGTCATCATCCTAGAGATGTTCATATCCCCTAATAGCATAGCATTTCTACACTCTATCTTCACCAAATCAGACACCCCATACAGGAACTTACCCATCTGTGCCCTCGAATCAACCACCATATGTGGAGCATATATGGAGAGCTGAGTGAACTTCAGCCCATACTCTTGGACCATCATGGACCCCTGCCTTAAGTTCATGAACTCTTAGGCCTTAGCTTCTCTAAACTCTCTCGGGAAAAACCTGTCCTGAAAAGCTTTAGGGAAACAGTCCCATGCCACAGGAGCTGCATTCACACACCTGTTGTCATTCCACTGAGTGTACCAAATGTGAGCCACATCCTTGAGTTGATAGGATACTAACTCCACACTATCAGTACCAATCACTTGCATTACCTCAAGAATTTTCTTTATCTCGTCAATAAAGTTCTGTGGGTCTTTACCAACCTTTGATCCTAAAAACTCGAGCAAATTCATACGCATAAAATCACAAACCCTGGCTGCATCTGATCCACCAGTGGGGTTCACAGGAACTGGGGCCTGCTGATTAGCCTGATTAGCAACTGTCTGAGCCAACAGCTGAATCGCATTACGGAACTCTGCATTCGTAACCTCATGGTTCGAGACTAGAGGAACCGTGTTAGCATTGTGTGTGTTAGCTCTGTGAGGAGGTATGATCTGAAACGCATAACAACGTATTAGAAGGGAGAAGTTGATTCATACTCAATTGCACGATAAAGATAGCAAAGGAAGTGAAGTTTTTCTTAGAACACTTCGTAGCCTCCCCCTCATAAGTGTGGCGCGCTTCACACCCATGGGAAAGACTCTACTTAGTGCGGCTTTTAGACATCCCAAGACTCTTGAACCTGATGCTCTGATACCAAGTTTGTCACACCCCGAGGCTAGCCCCTAGATGTGACACGAGACCCAGGTTCACAAGTAACCCCGAGCTAACCCTTAATTTGGTATATCACAAGCATACTGAATATAATCCAAAAACAAGCGGAAGCATAACTAAGAAATGAACAAAGATAAAAGGTATATCTGATAATATATGAAAGAAATGACTGAGTTTAAACACTACAACCCAAATGAATTGAATACTGACTCTATGTCTGAATGCCTCTAATACTGATGAGCTGCTGGGATAAGTCCCCAGCTAGCTCTAAAATACTGAAACTACCAATATCTGACTAACTCAAAAATCATAATAAAAATGTCCTCGGAGGATGAGTACTCACCCCTGACTAAGCTGATATGGCGCTGGTAAGAGCTAATCACATGGCTAAACCTGAGAACCTGAGCCTGCATCATAATAGGATCCAACATAGAGTATGCGTCACTACTTTGAATGTACTGAGCATGAGGGATACACAAAGCTAACTGAAATGTAAACATGCTAAAAATACTGAAAGCTGTAATCTGAACTAAACTGTAGTACGTAAGCCCAAATGTATAATCATGCATAAAATAACTGATAACTGAGATGCAAGAGTAACATGAAAGTATGCTGAAAACATGAAAATAAATGTAATTGAGAGCCTAAAGTACAATACTGAATCTAATACTACGGGAGAGCTTATTAACCAACATAAACCACGTGAGCTAAACATAGAGTCTGATATATACACCCCATCGAGAGGACCCAATATACCTTGCCAGGGTATAAAGGCATGGTTGTGGCGTGATCACTAAGTCTGCTTCCCAACAAAGAGGACTTATAATACTATGTTGGCACGTAGTTCTGGGACCTTAAGGGTACGCTGAACCCTAGTCCAACTCGGTGCTAAAACACTACTCCAAACTAAATGTAGGTCAATACAAAACTGACATCCTGAGTCTCTAGGTCAGGACTAGGCTAGTCTAAAACCTTCGTTGTTCTGAAATACTGTAGTAGATTAGAAACTAGTTAAAATCTGCTTTTAAAGCTTATACTAAAAATCTAGACTGAGTTCGAAGTACATGTGATACTTTAGAAAAATCCTACAATTTAGGGCAATTTCCTCAACTTCCCAAAATGGGTAAAAGCTCATGCAAATCATGTAAAACAATATATTTATATTATGAGAATCAAAATAACAAGATTCTAGAAAGATTTGCACAATTTGGATAGGAACCCTGATTCTTAAATTCATGGAAAATACTATAAAAAAAGCTGAGAGTTTTGGGCATAAGGGTAAACTAGACCCTTACTGAATACCCACATACCTGGTGGATGAAAAATCCCTGCAAGAATCTGGAGTTTGAAGCTTGGAGGAGAGAACCCTAGGCCTGGAACTTTGGAGAAGACACGCTGTTCTTGACTTGAATCACTTTTAGAAAAGTCTGACGTTGTTTTTGGGGAAATAAACTTAATAAAATAAGCCTAAGACTATTTATAGTCAGAGCTAAATTAGAAAGGAAAGGTCTAAAACACCCCTGAGAAATTAAATTAAAAGATGTTGGAAATTCGCATCTCAGGTTCCACGGATGGGTTCTACGGCTTGTGGAAAGTTCCACGGCTCATGGAACCCTATCTTGGTTCCTGTACCTGGAAACAAAGCTACTGGAACAACTTCCACCTGGAAACAAAGCTACCGTGGTACCGCTATAGTGCCCTAATCCCGCTACAATGGCCTCAGCTTTTCAGTATAGAAAGTCTTCAGTAAAATAGTCATAACATTTTACTCAGGAAGCAGATTAACAAACGATCAATGGCGTTGGAAAGAGGACTCAAATATCTTTAATCCGGTGGATATTGGGACCCCCTTACTCATTATATTCTAGGAGGAATGCTCATTTGAATTTGATCCTAGTTTGAACTTAGCCCGAAACTAAATCGCTAAGGAAACTTTCAACTTAACTTTGTGATAGGAGTATTGTATGACCTTAATACATACCAAATGTACTCTCATGCTAAAAAATTAATTCTAACGCTTATTATGAATGAGGAACACCTGCGTTGAACGCATATATTTTTAGTAACGACAGAATAGGTTGTTACAACATATATCAATTCATCCATCGTTCATCCCCGAACAATCTCTAAGGTGGAAGGGAAAAAATGAGCCAGCCCCTTGAATCTTAACACTCTACCATGACAGCATAAAAATAGCCTTACCGAACCACCAAATCTCTCAAATCCCTCTGGTATACCCAAACTCAACTGAAATTAGATTCAATCTTGCTCTGCCAAGGAATTCCCTCTCCTCCCTGAGTGCCCAAGAAATTTAGGGCCTCGTTGAAATACTGGAGCGAGAGAATTTCAAATATAATAGACCAAAACATAATTTCTATGCCACAAGGAACCAAAACCTGTTGTGGCGACCTAGTCCCTCTATAGCAGCCTCACTATAGCAGGAAAATTCCTGCTATAGCGGCACCGTGGTAGCACCTTGCCGCCCGCTATAAAAGTATAAGTGAGGCAATAACTCCGAACAGTCTCAGTTTTGGCCAAATTTACAATACAAAACTTAGATTTTGCATTCTGGACTAATCTCTTTTTGTTAAACACAATACCCAGAGTTCTACTAACTCAAACTCCATTCTGAAAAGTCCTACGGGTTTCTTATACCCTTAGCTAACATCAAATAAAGCTAAACTTACTATACGTATCCAATCCTTTCCCAGATTTCTCTAGATCATACCTTGCTCAGATTTTATGCAAGACTAGCCTAGCCTTAAAATTCTAACTCTCAACCCGAGGAAAATCTTAACCTGGGTAGTTACACCCTAAACAATGATATAATGATCATAGCATTACCAAATACTACACCGTGTTTTTCCCTTGGGACATCTACCTTATGACCTTTTTCACCCTTCTATGATCGATGTATAAGAATAGACCATCTAAAGTATAACCACTAGCCAACACACCACTATGGGTTTTTATTAACACATAGATTCTCCACCACCACTTACATTAGTCTCTTTCACCCTTATCAATCAATCATTTATAACTAACCAACTTTTTAGTTATCACCCAAGGTCAACCTATGCTTATTTAGCATCACAACTAGCTTATAACTAGCCAAATTACCGACTCAACATGTCTCAATCACTCAAGAAAAAATAACAACCAAGTAATACCGTATCTACACATTCCTTTTATTGCACATGGATGTTAATCCTTATAATTCATGCACTAGCTCACAACTCAACTAGCAATTTAAAACCATATTATCATAAAATTAGTTACGAAACACACCAGAACTGCGTACAATAACACCTTCCCGCTATCGTACACTACTAGTCCCCCTTTTTCCTTTTCATGGTTCCTAACTAATCCTGACTATCCCAAAATTGGAGCTTCCCCACAATCATCAATCCCTTTTTGTTCCCTTACCATCTATATCAATGGTAAGTCTATACCCGAATGTAATACAAACCATTTCAAATTAAGGCATACCACAATTTATCACTAAAGCAATCACAAATTTTAAAGCCAGAATAAATTTTCCTTAAGTCACAATTATGAGTTACCACAAAGATTTTCTTACCACAACTCCCGCTATTAAGCAACAATAGCCTTTGTTCTTGATACTTATTCACATACAAATCACTTGAAACATAAGTTTTCACAAGTTTTTATATCATTTTTTCCCTTATCATTTTACCAATGATGGACGCTGCCCAACATTTAGCATACTATTTCCCCTTTAAATCACAAAACATGAATTCCCTTAATCATTAACACATAACCAAGTTATGACCTTTCCCTAACCATAATATTCACAACAATTCAAATAATTGCACACCACATATTTGCAATCATTCAAACAACATCAATACACATAAGCACAATCTCAAGTCTCAAGCTTCAACACTCAATCAAATCAGTTTCATTACCTTTTATTCACCTCATGGATGACCATTAGCCGATTCATCCATACCTTTACATAGCCTCCCAGGCAAGATACTAATTGGAACCTTCCCGGTTTTAATTTCTCTTGCATGTGTCATCTCAATCTGAGTCAAATGAAATCTTTTTTCCTTGTTGAGATATCAATTGGAATCGAGAGATACCAATTGGACTCAACCCATATAAGCAAGTAACAAGCCGCACGAAAGGAATAGAAGAAGAGAGATGTTTCCTAGAATGTTTCATAGCTTTCCAAAGATTAGATGTGAACATCAACAAACCAATCAGCAGGATTCTATTCGACATTTTGCTCTTGTACTAAGAGACTGATAACCTAGGCTTTGATACCATTTGTCACAACTCAACTACTGAGCTGTGCAGGTACCTACTCTAATCCACCTAGATAGGAGAACCCTTACCACCCGATCCAACAGGTAGTGCGGAAAACAAAGTAAAACCATAAAGTAACCTTCTTTTCAAATCAGGAAAATATTTAAAACTCTTATTTTGGGAAAATCCTTTACAATATTTGAATATAAACCCTCCCTAGGAACTAGTCTAAAAAAGGAACAAAAGCTACTACAGGAGAAGTGAAAATACAAAATAAACAGAGACACAACTCCCCTCATAGAGACGAAGAGTAGAAACTTCTGGAGATCATCGTCATCCTGTACCTAAGAAACATCACTAATCTTGCAACCAGACTATACCCAAAAAGGTAAGCAAGAGTAGTATCAGTACAAACAACACGTATTGTTAGGTATCATCGATCGACCTGAATCCATCGTATACCATCATATAAGAAATCAAGAGAAAATATGTAATAAGTTACAAGCATCCAATTTTTCATAATCCACCTTTACCCTTCATGATATTAATACTAAGAACTCATATGTTCCATCCCAAGACTCCCTACCTCATTCCGCTGCCAACTCCATCGTTAGCAGGCATTTCCTCTTCTATCCTAGTCAAGCCAAATAGTCACATAAAACTAGGACTTTCTAAGTCACACTTAACACTAGGACTTTCCAAGTCACACTTAACACTAGGACTACCTTACCAGTTCAATCCCATAGTTTATATTACTACCTAACCCTGTTAGTAGGTCTATCACCTTGACTTAAGATCCTAAGTCAACAACCTTGACCCTTAGCCCACAATAATAGACTACCTGTGAGTTCCTGCTTATTCAACCCCCCAAGGTTGCTTACCCTTGACATCCCGTCAGTTCAAGCACTCATATAATACTAGCCTATTTTCACTAACCAGTCAAACCTGACTCCCTAGGACCTCAGTCTCTCCAAGATCACCCATCTTGGACCCGTCAAGCCATACGCCTCACCACCTCTAGTCCTGTGCCCATCTAGCCCAGACATCACCATTTGCCGGCCTATCACTCTTATCAAATTAGAATTGCAAATGTACGATATTGACTAAATATTACCAAACCATATGAGCAACCGAGTCTATATGAATATCAACAAGACCTCCAGTCACCAACCAAACTCAACAACCATACAAGTCATGCCTATCTATACAAGTAACTATACCACCTAATATTGTGTCACAACTTGCAAGTTACCCAGACCTCCCAAGGATCCCTAGGACATCATCTATGATGCTTAACATATGGCACCAGTTACAGAAGAAACCACCTCATTAATTAAGCACACCAACCCGATCTCTCAAGGACCAACATATATGTCAAGTAATAATAAATCCAGGCCTTCTCAGGAGCCTAACATATAAAGAACAATAAGTAAACCCTTATTGAGTAAAGAAGTACAACATGTAATAACAACCAGTAGTATAACTCCAGACTCTCAGTCTACCTTCTAACTTATCAACCACAGGGAACATATTCAATAATCATTTAACAACAAATAATAAACATGACATTTATCCTTTTTCATTACCCGAACCAATCAAGGATCCCTAGACTAACACCTTAGTGTTAACATGCGATGCCCGGTCCACCCCAAGACCATCCCCACATTTAAGTGTAGCAACTCGGGCTCTCAAGGATTAATATAATCAATCATAAATTCAATAATCTATCTAGTCCACTCATGGAACCATCGACAAATGCAGTCAATAATGCATAATTAAACCCATACAAGGCGTGGTACCCGAGCTAATCGATATAGAGCCTGTACCAGGCATAGTACCCAAGCCAACCATTAGTATCCCATACCAGGCATGATACGCAAGCCAACTATTAGTATCTTGTACCGGGCGTGGTACCCGAGCCAACCATTAGTATCCCGTACCAGGCGTGGTACCCAAGCCAACTATTAGTATCCCATACCAGGCGTGGTACTCGAGCCAACCGTTAGTATCTCATACCAGGCGTGGTACCCAAGCCAACCATTAGTATCCCGTACCAGGTGTGGTACCCGAGCCAACCATTAGTATCCCGTATCATGCGTTGTACCCGAGACAGCTATTAGTATCCCATACCAGGCATGGTACCTGAGCCAACCGAATATCACACAAAGGCAACAGTCAATACTTAAATGAACAAAAAACACCCTTGTAAACCGACAAGCAACAATCAAGTTCATTTCACATAATTGACACCCCAAACACTTGGATATTCTTAACTCCCTTTCCTAAGCATGAAAGCACATACAATACTAAGCTATAGTTACATGTATATACATTGCATTTGGCAAGACATTAACCATCACCTACCCAACAACATGGTTCATAACCTCAACCTTGTTAACCTATCCGAAGACTAATTCCTGGTTTTACCCTATAGACATATATAGTCATTTACAATAACTTTGGATCCTTATTTAAAGACAACATAGTTTCGGGATAACATCCCCTAACATTTAGGCTCTAACTCTTCCCGTTTATCCCATTTTCTTTAATTGAATTATTCCCAAAAACCCACTATAATCAACCAATTATTTGATTAACAACATTTTTGTTTCCCTGAACCTACCCAATAATCTAGCTCCTTAGAATTAGCATCACGAAATATGATACACAAGAATTGGATCAAAATCACACAATATTATCATTCCTTCATAAATCAGGCAGTCCAAACACCATATTATTCCTCTAGACTTCGTGTCCGAAGGCCTAGACATGAATCCTCCCATCACTCTACACAATAATATACATGAAAATATGGGTCTAGCTACTCAATTAAATCTAGCCTACCTGGACGTCAAGCAGCTGCATAAAGAGGTCTGAATTCCACATTCTGACTCTGTGAAGATGATTCCTAACAGAGAACGAGTCTGAAATCCATAATTTCTCCCTTGCTTAGTGGAAATATCCCCTCCCCATGGCTCTCAAGCTTTGGAGCAGCCTAGGAGGATTTTTGGAGCAACCCTCGTCTAATTTTAACTGAAGAAGAGAGAATGGGATTGTAAAACCCATTTCTGGGCTTTCTGGTCCCGTCATACCGCTATATAGGCCTGCCAACCGCTACCACGGTACCGCTATAGTGCCTTAATTCCCGCTATAGTGGTCTCAACTTTTCAGCACGTACAATCTTCAGTAAAATGGTCATAACTTTTTACTCGGGAAGCGGGTTAACAAATGGTTAGTGACGTTGGAAAGAAGACTCAGAGATCTTTAATTTGGTGGGTATTGGTACCTCCTAGCTCATTATATTCTAGGAAGAATGCTCATTTGAAGTTGATCCTAGTTTAAACTTCACCCGAAATTAAATCGCTAAGAATACTTTCAACTTAACTTTGTGCTAGGAGTATTGTATGACCATAGTACATACCAAATGTACTCTCATACTAAAGGATTAATCCTAACGCTTATTACGAATGAGGAACACCTGCCTTGATCGCAGATTTTTTTAGTAACGACAGAACAAGTCGTTACACATATTTATGTTTTGATCTCGTTAATTCATTGGTCTAAATTTGTCTCCTTGAAAATGTAAAAAACTATACTTATGTTAGAGTACATTTCAAAATGATACATGTTGACACCCAATTTTGACTTCCCTATACATTTCTCGGGCTGTTATTTTAATAATAATAATTATTTTAAATATTAATTTATTTTATATGTTTACTTGATAAATTACGTGTTAACACTTTAAAATTAGTATATAAATATATAACTATTCTCTATTATTACTATTTTTATCATAAATTTCATATGATATTACATGTCATTTAGTTTACGTACAATATATATACGTAATTTATTCTTTTGTTAAAATAATTTATCTTTTGATAATTATCGTTAATTATTATTTTATCTACTAAATTTTATATACGTAGTAGTTTATTTATTAAATAGCCGTCCGAATTCAATTTCTAATCTCAAATTATTTAAATCCTAGCCCCTTTCTACCCAATTTATTTCAATTTTAGCCTAAATTGGGCTAATTTGACCCAATTTTAAATCCCAAGTCTAATCTAATCTCAGCCGTTGATCTAATACGATCAACGGCTTAGATCAACTCCCATTATTCTTTCCTTTTACATTATACACCCCCCAAACCCTAACCCAAAAACTCACTCCCTCACCAGCCGCATCTCTCTCTCCCCTCTCTCTCCCTCCGCCGCTGCTAACCAAACGAAACCCTCAACCCGCCGGCCACCCTCGCTGCCGAGCCAACGGGCACCGCTGCTCCACCAGCGCCAACTGCCACCCCCAAGCTCTCTCCTCTCTCTCTTCTCCACCATCGCCGGTGAAACGACCACCAGTGCCGACGCCGCTACCTCCTCTCCTCTCTTCTTCCTCCATCGACGAGCGGCGTCCCATTGCTGCCGCCTCATTTCTCCAGTGAAAACCCCATGAACACCACCATCACCTCTTCATCTCCACCAAAACCTACCAGCCGACAGAGCTCTACCAAACAGCCACCCGGACTCCGCCCAAAACCCCAAAGGTTTCTTGTTTCTCCGATGAACGGCGGAGGATTCCGACGAACAAAATAACGGATCTTGCAGATCCGACTGAAGTTTCACCTGCGTTGTGATTTGTGCCCAGATATATCATCCTCTGCTTCATCTCATTTTCTCTTACTACATGTTCTAAGATTCAAAATCCATCTATGAGGGTTTATGCATGCTCATTTAATTTTACTGATTTGTGACTGATTACTTATGCCGATTACTGTATGTTGAAAATTATTTTTTTACAAAGCTTTGCTATAAATTTAGTTCTGAAAATTCAATTATGAGTGATGTCTAAGCATGTTCTGATTCCATTCTCTTCAAAGATGTCGATTGACTATTGGAAATTAAAATAGTATTGTGATGCTTTGTTCCAAAACTTGTTCTTACGTGGTTGATATTGATCTCTAGGATCATCTTAGAGACATAAAATAGACTTGATTCATATGTTTGTATGGTACTTTGCCTGATTTACCTCCTTTCTTGCTCAAGTTGAATTCATCTGCGTCTAATCAATTTGTTCCTACTTGGGAAATAGCCGTTTGATTGATTTCGTGTGACAATTTGATTAATTCTCCTCTAACTAGTTTTGGATAATCTTAATACTTGCTTGTTTTGTTGAACGTTGATTGAGATATGTTGATTGATCTGCCTATTAATAAAAGGTAAATTTGACATATTAACTGGCTTGCTATTCCCTTTAGTCTGGACAGATTTTTATTCGTCTAATTATGGTAATAGTGACTTATTTGGCTCCTAATTGATTCAGCCCCTCATCGTTTAAGGAAATGATCCTTTGGTTAGTTTTTTTTTCTGAATGTTTTTCCTCCCTTAAATGATTGTCATAATTTTCGTACTTGCCTGTTTATGGTAAACTCTATACTAAATGATTTTTCCTTTTCTAGGTAGTATAGACAACTTTCACTTCGTTATTTATGGAAAGTTGTGATTTATTTTGTACATTTTGATTGGTTTTACCTATTCTGTTAAAAGGTAAATTTGAAATTGCCCAATTGGTTTTTCTTCTTTAAGGAAAGAATTCTTCTGATTGATTCTGGGGAGGATGGCTTTCTTCTTTTAATTTCTTGGTGTGCTTGACTTCTCTACTATAAAGACAATACCTCTCCCTCATTGCTGGGACAGACTTTTACATCGACTACTCTCATATTCTAAAGAAAACTTCTCTTTTGGTTGAGAATTACTGATTGCTAAGGGTCGGAGCATTATATATTGTCTTGTGTTTACGGCTAACTGGTTAGTTCCTATCGAAGTATTTTTAATTCAAATGTATGATTTCTTGTAGTTTAAGATATGCTCTCTAGTCCATCTATGTTCATCCATGGAAACTCTTGATATATGTGTATTAAATCGGTAGATAGCATGCCTATAGAATTTATGTCTTGTTGTTTGCTTGATCCTTTCTTTTCTTTCTTTTATTTATATGCCTTAGTTATGAATCAATGTTACTTGTAAAAAGGGCCGTATTTCTTTATAGTATTGCTGGCTGTTTGTATGATTATATTTAGGTTCATCTTGGCTTGGCTTCATGGCATTTGGTGGAGAACGGAGGTTCTAACGCGCCCCTATTCCCTAACATAAGCACTGCCTAGGATCCTTGAGATCCTCAGGAACTCTGACATGTCAGGGACGGTCTTATGGGTTGCAATGGGATCCTCCGAATCCTACGTTTACATGTTTAACAGGTTCTAATTAGAGGTGGTGAAGAGTTGTTCGGGATCGGGATTTCTGAGTATCGGGACGGCCTGTTCTTTAGCTTGAAATCCTATTCATTATTTCGGTCTGTAATAATTTATTATAAAACTCTGACGATAAATAAGATACGTTAGGGGACTGCTATGGGGGGAAGGGCAAACTATTTACCTATTTGAAAATATAGAGAGCATGGCTATAGGATCTAAATAAATTGCTAGCATGTTTAATTAATTAGTCACCACGTTCGTAGGATTAAATAAATTTTCAGCTTGTTCGAGTATAATGATAATGCGTAGATATCATGTCTATAGGACTTTGAAATGTGTCCGGTGTTATTTTAAAATTGTTACACTCAAAACCGTGTTTAAAAGTTTTATTATTCGCAAGCATGCAGTTAGTATGTGTTGAAATGTCGACGTGTTTAAGTTTAAATTAAATCGGTCATTAAAGAATCATGTTTTTAAGCTTTAAATGGCTCAAGCGTGTTTTAAGTTTAAATTTCTGCACGCCCAGCATGTAGGCAGTAATTCAAGCATGCGTAAATCAGATAAACATTTAGAAATCATGATTTTCGGATTCATTTAAGCATGCTTTCAGAATCTGCTCTATTCCAGTATGTTAAAAAAATTCATCACACTTAGACACCATGTTATTAAGACTCTAAACTAATTAATCAGGATCTAACAATAGACAACATGTATAGTAGCTGTGAATACTGATCATTTAATAGGTTTATATCTGTTTTAACATTAATACAATCAGTTATTATGTCTAATAAATAATCTGGTTCAACATGCTATAGTTATTAGCTATCATTCAAAATCTGTTTTAGAATATAATTCAATTAGTTATCATGTTATAGGAGTTAAATTTGTTTTAGCATGTTAATTCATTTAGATACCATGCTTATAGGATTTAAACTTATTTTAGCATGTTAGTTCAATTTCAGCATGTTAAATCTGCTTATGAGATTTAAATAATCAATTTTTTTGCATATCTACTACTAGAAATCCAGTTTGTGGTTTAATAAGGCGTTAATTTACGAAGCATAGTTTATCACCTTGTACCTTCATTAAATGATTAAGAGGCATGTTTGAGACTGTTATGTGCTACTTGTTTAAAGGTCCCTTGTTGTCTTGCTTGACGCTTTTTCGTGTCTAATTAGGAAACTTAAGAATTTATTTGTCTAGACCCACATCCAAGTTAGTAAGTCCAATGCCTCTTGGACATTAAGTTGGGACGGGTAGGCATACTAAGGTACGCTAGATTTTTCATTTCTTTAGTAGGCTCCTAGGAATAATAATCTTAATAACCAACTTAGGTGGGTAGATAGACGGATATGATGGAAATTGATCCGAGCATAATACGACAATGTCTTTGAAATTATCTTCGGTAAATAAGCTGGGCGCTGATCCGAATAGGTTAAAATTAATCTAAGTTTAACTCTTATATTCTTACGTGTTTGGGGTAGTATTAATTAAATCACCTACTAATTAGATCTCTTTTCCTATATCATTCTTTTCGAATTCTATCTTCTCGCTTATCTGATTTTCTTATGTGTTTATTTCACATGCTTAATTCTTGCTCACCTAGTTTCATTAATAATTAATCTGGTTCAATTTATTGACTTCTTAAAAAATAGAATTTATTTGTATAACGGAGTAGTTTTATTAATTCATATCGATCTTTGTTTATCACATACTCCCTACATAAATAACGAATCCGGCAGGGACCCACATTTGTGGACCTCGAAAGGTGCTTAATACCTTTCTTTCGAGGTAACTTGAACCCTTACCTGATTCTCTGGCTGCGTAGACTTAAAATTTAATTTAATTATAATTAGTTAGATGGTGCCCTAACGCGCCTTAAATTCGTTAGGTGGCGACTCTTCACTCTTTTCCATCCTAAAAGAGTTGTCACGCCGATGACCCTCTTTTCGCGAAGAAAAATGGGGCGCGACAATACAAAAGACATTCCAAAATTACTTAAGATCATTATATAAGTCGTGGGTCTATTAGAAATAGCCTATAAAAGTAAAGCTATGTATATACCATATACCATTCTTCTCAGATTTTACTTGTGAGATTACACTTGTTGTTGTTGTTACTTAAGAATTAAGTGTTGGGAAACAAGGTAAAATATAACAATAATAATATTGTTTTATTAATAAAATATAATACTGAAAATCAATATACTACTATATATTATGATATTTAAAGTGATACACCAATAATACTTGAAATGTGTTGAGCACTTTCCTAAGAAACTATGTCAACAATGTGAAATATTTTCCCAGGATTAAACAAGCCTTCTCTAATTGAATGGAATACAAGAATCATTAAAATTTATTTATACCAACAAGTTTTGAAAGGAGAAAATAATCAAAAAGGAGAATAATGAGTTAAAAGAAGCTACAAAGAAATTGAAGAAGAGAATGTGAGTGAAAGAAAGAGAGCAAGAAAGATGTGTTAGTTGTACATCTGACGGAAAGTTGAGTGACTACTTATAGATGTTTGGTGGCGGTGGAACAAGGAAACAATACTTGGCCACCAAGTGAATTACTTGGCCATTTGTAGTAATTTTGTGAAAAAGAAAATTACTTGGCCATTAAGTGAATTACTTGGCTCAAAGCAACTTTTATATCTTTAATAATTTTTATAATATCTAACAATCCTCCATATATTTTAAAAATTTTATAATAGAAGACAAGACTTGCTGGATTTTGTATGATAAAAATAGAATAGGTTTGGTGTCTTTTGGACCATGAACCAAACTTAAACCGATAAAATTTAACTCACAAAATTACTGGTAAAATATAGTGTATCTATGAACCAATATTTCTTATTGTAAGTCAGAGACTTTATCAATCATATTTTGATCTCTATAATTTTGATGTTCAACGCGGTTTTGCGCCAATAGGCCATGCGCGTGCCTGGTTATCCATGAGAGCTCTAGAGATTAGGCCAAAAATCTCATAGGAGCAGCCTTACTCCACTTCTCATATAGATGAATTCATCAAGTGTATACTGCTATAAATACACCATCCTTAAGGATTATGGAGTAGTTAATAACTCATCCCTCACAATTAGTAGCAGTTCAAGTACTCTCTTTTAGTACGCAGTGCCAATATCGACTTGTTATTACTCATATGAACCTACTTCAGGGGATCTCCAATCACATAGGTTGGGTTACCATTTTTATTAACAATCATATTGGCCTTAACCCAATCTCTTTTGAGATTTGAAGAATTAATTTTCTTTCCACAAGTTTAGTCAGTGAATCAGTCGAATTCAATTCTGACTTTACATAATCAATAGAAATTATTTCATCTTTTAGCAGCTTCTTAACGATATCATGTCTCAATTTCATGTATCTACTCTAACAATTATAAGATTTATTCTTTCGCAATAGCAATTGCGGCTTGACAGTCACAATGAATGGACACATGAGGCAACACATCCTTAGTTAAAGGGATATTTGCTAAGAAATTTCTGAGCCATTCAGCCTCAGAACCAGCTAGCTCCAGAGCTACAAACTCTGACTCCATAATCAATCTAGCAATAATCATCTTCTTAGCTGATTTTCACGAGATTGCACCACCACCTAAGGTGAATACATAACCACTAGTGAATTTCATTTCATCCGAATCAGAGATTCAGTTTGCATCACAATACCCTTCTAAAATAGAAGGTAAATCCACTATACAGGATACCATAATTCATGGTTCCTCTCAAATATTTCATCAGTCTCATTAATACAGACCAATGCTCTTTATTGAGATTATGAGTATATCTACTTAGTCTACACACATCATAGGCTATATTAGGCCTAGTAAAATTCATTAAATGCATTAGACTCTCAATAATCTGTGCATATTTAGACTAAGAAACTGGGTCACCATTATTCTTTTTCAATTAAGAGTTAGCATCATAAGGAGTGGTCACAGGTGTCACCTCAAAACATTCAAACTTCTTAAGAAGTCTTTCCACATAATGTTCTTGTGACAACATAATACCATCTTCACTCCTTGTAACTTTAACTCTCAATATCATATTTACTTCACCCAGATCTTTCATATCAAAATTAGTAGATAAAAATTGTTTGGCACTTTTCACAATATTTAAACTTGTACCAAATATTAGCATATCATCAACATACTAGCATATTATCACATAATCATTGTCTATTATTTTAATATAAACACATTTATCCACTTCAACGGAAGAAAAATTATCTCTCATTAAGACTTGATCAAATTTCTCATGACACTGTTTAGAAGCTAGTTTCAGACCATAAAGAGATTTAATTAATTTACAAACTTTATTTTCTTATCCAGGAACAATACATCCTTCAAGTTGAACCATAGTTTCTTGGATTGTTGAAAAATAAGGTAAAATATAACAATAATAATATTGTTTTATTATAGCAAAATATAATACTGAAAATCAATATACTACTATATATTATGATATTTAAAGTAATACACCAATAATATTTGAGTCGTGCTGAGCACTGTCCTAAGAAACTATTTCAACAATGTGAAATATTTCCCCATGATTAAACAAGCCTTTTCAAATTGAATAGAGGATACATGAATCAGTAAATTTTATTTATACCAGCAAGTTTTGAAAGGAGGACATAATCACAAAGGAGAATAATGAGTTAAAAGAAGCTACAAAGAAATTGAAGAAGAGAATGTGAGTGAAAGAAAGAGAGCAAGGAAGATGTGTTAGTTGTACATCTGATGGAAAGTTGAGTGACTACTTATAGATGTTTGGTGGCGGTGGAACAAGGAAATAATACTTGGCCACCAAGTGAATTACTTGGCCATTTGTAGTAATTTTGTGAAAAAGAAAATTACTTAGCCATCAAGTGAATTACTTGGCTCAAAGCAACTTTAATATCTTTAATAATTTTTAAAATATCTAACATTAAGATCGTTCTAAAGGAAAAAGTATCATAATTTATCAATCATACGTATTACTTAGAATTTCGAAAATAGGTCATAAAGACATTTACAAATTTAATCATACGAAAAGGTTCAACAATGATACACACACAGTTGAGGAGAAAAACTTCATAGTGCTACGAAATGTAAAATGCTACTAGTAGAGTAATGATAATTATTGTTTGTTAGCTTTGTGTGAAATTTGAATCCTAGTCATGATCTTGTGTAAGCATATAAATTTTTTATTGGTGCTATAGATTTATTTATTCAACTAATTTGATGAAGGCTTGTACCACCCTATGATTATGTAAATCCTATTATTTATTCAATTAATTTTGCTTTCTGTATAATAATTTTAAATATTTTGCTTTCTCAAATTCCACTCATTTTATATCAGTGAAATAGATGTCAGAACCCAGAAATTAGAATACGGGTCTTCCTGTAGGATATTTGCACATCAATGGGTAATTGGGTCAAACAACAAAAAAATTATATAGGAGTTACATTAACCTATTTGTACAACCAATAGAGTTCCTTCCATTTTGTTACAATTATGATCATATCCTCATGGGCCCATATTATGAAAAGTAGGATTCATATGGCATTTTCTACTATTTTAGAAAAGCGAGCTAGGAAATGGTATCTATTTGTTTGTTGAATGTCAATAAATTTAAATAGAAGAATAATTTGAGATTCCAACCAGTTTGCAAAATTAGATTGCTAAGGAAGGTTGTCCTTTATTTGGACCTTATCGAGGGCTCCTGTAAAAATTTATACTTTGATTATGCCATCTTTCTTCAAGATGTGAGGCCTACTTGCCCAAAATGTCCTCTTTGTATTTTTCTGAATATGCATTCTTGGATGTTTGTCTTTTGAATTTCATAGCTTATGTGAAGCACTGCTCTTTGTTACACCCCTCGATTTTTTAGTTTTTATAGAAAATATGTATTTAATATAAACATTGTTTTACATAATTAGAGGGTATTACTTGTTTTTATTTTAAACTTATTCTTATTTAAATAACTAATCCTTCTGTTTTTATCTACCTTGAGCGTTGTTCACATAATTAGCTTCCTCAAATTGCATCGGAGGAGCTTTTGAATACTGCATTATCTGCTGCACATAATCAACCTGTGACACAACCTACACATCTTTGACCGCCTTTACCTTTTTCGGATCACTTTTTGCAAACCTATTGGTAAAAAGATCAATGTTAGTGGTCAAATTAGAGATCAATTGATCCTGCCCCTAATTTTCCTTTATAGTCGTAATGAGTGGGGGATTACCATAAAAAATACCACCTGTCAAATGAGTGTCATTCTTCGTTGTACTTTGTCACTCTATCCATTAGACCGCAAACTCTAGTGTATGACTAATCCATAAAACAATCTCAGCTGCATTGTTGGCTACAGATTGGTTCAAGAACTTTCCTAGAAGAATGTACTCTGAAAATTCATGTTTTGGCGCCCTTTGGATGTATTGTTTGAACAACTCCCAAGCTTCATATAGTTATTCCCTAGGTATCTATTTGAAGTGAAAGATTTTATCTCTCAAATCTGCCTTTTTGCTTGAAGGGAATTAATTTTTCAAATATACGCTCACCAACTCCGCCCATGTGGTGGTGGATTTTAATGGCAATCTGAAGCTAATTTCTTACTTCTACTATGAGGGAGTATTAAAATACCCTTAGTTTAATAGCATCCTCAAGGAAATTAAATTTCTTATGCATTACACACACTCAAATGAAATTCTTCAAGTGCTGATGAGAGTCATCATCTGTAGAGTTTCAAAATATCCACTCAGTCTTGATCATGATATATATGCTTGCATCAACCTTGAAAGAATGAGCATTCACGCGAGGTGGCACGATGACATTAACATAGTCAATTTTTTAATTCTGCTCAGCAAATACAATAACCTCCTCCTATGGTTCAATCTGTTGTGGGGCTGCTTGAGCAGCGACTTCCACTTCAGTAGCTACTTGTGCACCTTGTGCTCACTGAGATGTTGCTCGTGCCATGATAACTTGATTCAAAGATAAAACAAGAGACATATGATGTAACATAAAATAACTAATCAAAGTAAACACCAATAAGAAAGTTTCAAACCGTATTCCATGTCAATTGTGCCAAAATTTGACATATTCAAGATTATACCCTAAGAAGATGTAACGTGATCGTATGCAATTATAGTAATAGAAATAAGATTAGGATCAAATTCAACAGGGAATAGGACAAAAACGATACAAATTAGATGAATACCAGATTGATGGTCTGATTTCTATTCCGTAAGAGTTGAAAAAAATTTGTATAACTAAAACTAGAATTTGCAATAATAACTAAAAGATGTAAAATTATAATATTAAAGCGCTAATATTGTGTCCCCACAATGAATATTCAGTTTATCGGTTTTCATGCAATTACAGATAATCATATTTTAGATATGCACTCAGTCCCTAAACCATCAGTCCACCCTTCTCAAGAGTTGATCGATTTATCTCAATGTGATATTCTCATAACTATATGCTTTCTATTTAGATAATAACGACTGATTATGCCATGTAAATTCAACTTATTCCTAAGAAAATCTATTAAACAAGGGTTAACTGTCACGATCCAACTACTGGACTATGCGGGTACCTACTCTAAACACCTAGATAGGAGAGCCCTTACCACCCTATCCAATAGGTAATGCGGAAAATAAGATAAACATAAGAAAATAACCCTTTTTAATACAAGAAAGATCATTTACAATTTGAAAACAAACACTCCCTAGGAACTAGTCTAAATAGGTACAAGAGCTTCTGCAGGAGAATTACAAGAATTAAAAGGAGACACAGCTCCCACCATGAAAATGAAGAGTAGAAGATGCTGAGATCGCCATCGTCATGTACCTAAGAAACATCACTGATCCTACAACCAGACTATACCCAAAAAGATATAGCAAGTGTAGTATCAGTACAAACAATACATACTGATAGACATCATCGGCCAGCCCGAATCCACCGCACACCATCATATAAGAAAATAAAAAAAAATATGCAATAAATTACGAGAATTCCATCCTTCCATCATCTACCCTTACCTTTGTAGTATTACCGCTACAAACTTGTATGGATTACCCCCGAGCCTTCCTAACCAGCTCCGCTGCCAACTCCACAACAGGGAGACTCTGTACCATCCCATCCTGGTCCAATGTAACACTAGGACTTTCCCACAATCACATTAACACTAGGACCTCCTAGGTCACACTTAGTTCTAAGACTTTCCAAGTCCCACTTAACACTAGGACTTTCCAAGTCACCCATCTTACCAACCACTATAAGCACCTCAGTGGTTACAGTCTCAACAATCAGGTATACTATCAGCCTCTGCTAGCCAGTTGAGAGACAACCTACAAAAACATGATTTACCCACCCTGACTCAAATTAAGATCCTAAGTCAACCACCTTGACCCTTAGCCCTTAGCCAAACAATGGGTTTCCTGTGAGTCCTGTGTATTCAACCCCCAAGGTTTCTTACCCTTGACAACCCGTCGGTTCAAGCACTCACAAAATACTAGCCTTGTTTCACTAACTCAGTCAAACCTGACTTTCTAGGAACCTTAAGCCCTCCACGTTCATCTGTCTTGAACCCATCAAGCAATACGCCCCACAACCCCTAGTCTTGTGACCAACTAGCCCAGACATCACCACTAGCTGGCTTGTCACTCTTACCCAAAATGGGAATTATAAGGGTACGACATTAACCAAATATTACCAGATGATATGAAATAATCAAGTTTATATTACTATCAATAAGACCCCCAGTCAACAATCGAACTCAACAATCATATAAGTTATGCCCGACTATGCTAGTAACCAGACCACAATTATGTCACAGCTTGCAAGAAATACGGACCATCCAAGGATCCCCAGGACATTGTCTATGGCATTTAACATGCAACCCCAGTTTACTCAAAAACCCACCTGAACACTTACACATACTATCCTGGCCACTCAAGGACCAATATATATGTCAAGTAACAATAAATTCCATCCCTCATAGGAAACCAACATGTAAAGAATATCAATAGCAAATAAGCCCAATTCACTCAAGGAACCAATAAGTAATGAACATCAATAGCAAATAAGCCCGGTTCACTCAAGAAATCAACAAGTAATGAACATCAATAGCAGATAAACCTGACTCTCTCAAGGAACCAACAAGTAATGAACATCAATAGCAAATAAGCCCGGTTCACTCAAGGTACCAACAATTAATGAATATCATAGCAGATAAACCCGGTTCTCTTAAGGAACAAACACACATATAGAAACCAATCCCGTACCAGGCATGGTACCCGAGCCAACCATAATAGAATATGTACTAGGCGTGGTACTCGAGCCAACCATTATAGATCCTGTACCAGGCGTGGTACTTGAGCCAATTGTTAGTATCCCATACCAGGCGTAGTACCCGAGCCAACCGAATATCATATACAATCCAATAAGTCAATATTAAATGAACAAAACACACTTATAAACCAACAAGCGACAAAACACATTCATTTCACATAATTTACATTCACAATTCCATTTACTAGGCATGCAATGTACATACAATACTATGCCATAGTTACATAAACACATATTTGCGTTGGAAAAACAATAACCATCACCTATCCGGTAACATGGCTCATAACCTCAATCTTGATAACCCGTCCGAAGACTAACTCCCGGGTTACCCTCTAGACATGTATAGTCACAACAACACATCTAGAAACTTTCTTTAAAAACAAATACAGTCCGGGGAAAACATCTCTAACATTGAAACTCTAACCCTTCCTGTTTATTCCATTCCCCTTATTTGAGATCATTTTGAAAACCCCCTTAATTAATTCACAACATTTTTGGTTCTCCGAATTTACCCAACAATCTAGTTTTACTGGATTCTAACATCACACATCAATTAACACATATAAATAGTCCGGAATGAAATACATTACCCTAACCCCCTCATTTCCATTCCAAAAATCCAGCCAGACAATACAATATTCCTCCAGACTCTGTGTCTGAAGGCCTAAACATGAATTCTCTTGTCATTCTATAACAATAGTATGAAATAAAATACAAGTCTAATTCTACTCAATGAAAAACCTAGCCTACCTGGACGCCATGCATCAGCTGTAGAGGTCTGAACAAGAAGAATCTGACTCTTTGAAGACATTTCCTAATGGATAACAAGCCCAAAATCCATAATTTCACTCCCCTTTAGCCGGAATCTTCCCTCCCCATGGCTCCAAGGCCTTGGAGCAGTCTAGGAGGGTTTTTGGAGCAACCCTCGCCTCTTTGAAGCTGAAGAAGAGAGAATAAAATTATAAAACCCATTTTTGGATTTTCTGGTCCTGTCATCCCGCTATAGTAGCCCAATCGTGCTATAGTGGTACCACCATAGCGGTAGCCGCCAGCTATAGCAGAGTTGACCACCTTGACTTTCGCTACATCAGGAATTTCTCCGCTATAACGATCATCACTGTGGCGCAGTATCAATCGCTATATAGCGGTTGACACGGGAAAGAACCTTAGAAGGTCCCCCAAAATTACCCATTTTACATCACACTTCAAAATCCCAACGTTTCGAACCAACCCTTTCATGTCAACTTCGATATCGGGAGTTCTACTCACCCGAATTCACTTTTGAAACGTCCTACGGACTCCTTAACGTATTAGCTAATAGGTAATATAGCTCAAACTTAGACATTTTACCCAATCCTTTTCCAGATTTACCTAGATATTACCTTGCTCAGAAATCATTCGAGACTAGCCTATCCCAAAATTTCCAACTCCCCAATCCAAAGGTTTTTCTAACCCGCTCTTTGTACAACTAGCTCACCCATAATGAGGTGCCTTTTAATAATAACTGAACATGTCATTACATTAATGTCTTGAGTTCATGCAACTCTTCGTCTACCAAACGTTAATCTATTTTTCTAAGAAAAACTAAGATATTATGGCACAGGATAATGTTTGACCAACTAATAATTAAAGAATGAGAAGAAGGTTGATATCTTACTATCCAATGATCATTCAACACACGAAAACTTTTGAACTTTACACCCTTATTTGGTTTTTACAACCTTAGTAGAGGATTTAACTATTCATGCTTGAAAGTAAACGGCAAGAATAATAATTTAAAGAGTTCACAAAGCTTACTTTGACTAAAAGATTAAAAGATTAATGGTGTTTTTTTCTTTATAAAGCTCCAAAACTAGAGAGAAAATTTTGGAACTTCAACTCCAAAACTCTATTACAATGGTGAATAAAACTAACTACGATAAAATAAATCTATAAAGATTATTGATAATGTCCCACAAAGTTAGAATCCTTCAAACTGCTCTATCGACACGATCTGTGACCCAATCCATGGTTGTACATTAATTTACAACTCGTGGATTGATTTTAAACTTGTCATCAAATCTCTTTAGAATTTTTGAAAATTCTCTACGTGGATTAACTTACGGCCCGTTAATTGATTTACGGTCTACAAGTCCAGTCATAAGTCCTCTTTCTCTTATCATCTTGATCTTCTCTTCAGGTACATGTCGTGAATATGATATACGATCGTAATTGACCTCGTACAATGATCGACTCTGCAGGGTCCTTTTGACACCCTTTTTGAATATTTCCATGACCTGATGTGCAATTCGTGACTTGATTTGTAACTGTCGCTGCAACCGTAGATCACCCTTTTTCTGATAGTTTTCTATCTTTTTCTCCTTTGACCATTCTTACATCTAAAACCTAAAAAATAATATTTTACCATTAAAACACATAAAATAAGTGTAAAAACATATAAAACTTCAAGTAAAAGACATAGGATGTGCCCCAATTTCAAGGCACATTAGTTCCAAAAAAAAAAAAACTTCTTCTATTAACGGAATAATATTAATGCTTCCATCACATTTGTCAAATAAAGTTCGTTCTAGGATTCATCCTCCAATTTTTAATATTTTCCTCTTTAATATGATTCACTTTTTCTAATGCCAACATTTCTCAACAACAACAACAACAACAACATACCTAGTGTATTCCCACAGCGTGGGGTCTGGGGAGGGTAGAGTGTACGCAGACCATACCACTACCTCAGAGGTGAGGTAGAGAGGCTGTTTCCGATAGACCCCCGGCTCAAGACAAAAAAGCCTAAAAATAGGCTAAAAAGGGCATATCAATGATACATGATAAAAAACAAGATAAAAGAAACAAGAGACGGTAGGAAGTAATATGTAGTAACAAGCAACAGACAGACAGACAGAAACAGAGCACTGCCACACAATACTACCACGAGGAATCCAAGAACAAGAAACTATAAGCGTGACACTACGATTACTAGTCGGGACACTAGGAAAAACACTCCTACCTACTAGCCTACATCCACTTCTACCTACTACTCTTCTACCCTAATCCGCGTCCTCCACACCTTCCTATCTAGGGTCATGTCCTCGGTAAGCTGCAACTGCGCCATGTCTTGTCGAATCACCTCTCCCCAATATTTTTTCGGTCTACCTCGTCCTCTCCTGTAACCATCCATAGCCAACCTCTCACACCTCCGCACTGGAGCATCCGTACCTCTCCTCCTCACATGGCCGAACCATCTCAACCTCGCTTCCCGCATCTTATCTTCCACCGACGCCACACCCACCTTATCTCGGATATCCTCATTCCTAATCCTATCTTTCCTAGTAAACCCGCACATCCATCGCAACATCCTCATCTCCGCCACCTTCATCTTTTGAATATGGGCTTTCTTTACTAGCCAACACTCAACTCCATACAACAAAGCTGGTCGGACCACCACTCTGTAGAATTTGCCTTTCAGTTTAGTAGGCACCTTCTTATCGCACAAGACTCTAGATGCGAGCCTCCATTTCATCCACCCAACACCAATACGATGGGTGACATCCTCATTAATCTCTCCACTTCCTTGGATAATAGACCCAAGATACTTGAAACTCCCTTTCTTTTGGATGACCTGTGTATCCAGCTTCACTTCTACGTCATCCTCCTGAGTCACCTCACTGAACTTGCACTCCATATATTCAGTCTTGGTCCTGCTCAACCTAAACCCCTTCGACTCGAGGGTCTGTCTCCAAACCTCCAACTTAGCATTAACTCCTCCGCGAGTCTCGTCCACCAAAACTACATCATCCGCAAATAACATGCACCATGGCACCTCACCTTGTATTTGCCGCGTCAATACATCCATTACCAAGGCAAATAGAAACGGGCTAAGGGTCGATCCCTGGTGCAACCCCATTAACACGGGAAAGTGCTCCGAATCTCCTCCCACAGTTCTAACGCGAGTCTTGGCCCCCTCATACATGTCCTTAATTGATCTGGTGTACGCCACGGGTACACCTCGAGCCTCCAAGCACCTCCAAAGAACCTCCCTAGGGACTTTATCATATGCCTTTTCTAGATCGATGAACACCATGTGCAAGTCCTTCTTCCTTTCCCTGTACTGCTCCACCAGTCTTCTAAGGAGATGAATAGCTTCTGTAGTCGAGCGTCCTGGCATAAAGCCGAACTGGTTCTCTGAAATAGGCACGATCTGTCTCAACCTCAACTCCACTACCCTCTCCCAGACCTTCATAGTGTGGCTTAGCAATTTGATACCCCTATAGTTGTTGCAACTCTGAATATCGCCCTTGTTCTTGTACAAAGGAATCATCGTGCTCCATCTCCAAGCTTCAGGCATCTTTGCCGTTCTAAGAATACCATCAAACAACTCGGTTAGCCACTTCACACCTGTCTCACCCGAGCTTTTCCAAAAATCCACGGGAATCTCATCTGGCCCCGTCGCCCTACCCCTCCGCATCTTACGAATCGCAACCTTAACCTCTTCAACCTTTATACGTCTACAATAATCATAGTCCCGACGCCTCTCTGAGTGTGCCAAATCTCCCAGCTCAAAGCTTTTGTCCCCCCCTTCATTCAAGAGTCCATGAAAGTAAGACTGCCATCTCCTCCTAATGAGTACCTCATCTACTAGTATTTTGCCATCTTCGTCCTTGATGCACTTCACTTGGTCAAGGTCCTGAGTCCTCCTCTCTCTAGCCTTTGCTAACCTGTATAACTTCTTATCCCCACCTTTATCCTCTAAAGCCGCGTATAAGCTTTCAAAGGCTGCCGTTTTAGCTGCCGTTACAGCTAACTTAGCCTCCTTCCTAGCTAACTTATACGCCTCCCTATTCTTTCGCCTCTCCTCCTCATCCTTACTCTCTACCAACTTCGCATATGACCCCTTTTTTGCCTCCACCTTTCCTTTTACTTCTCCGTTCCACCACCAGTCCCCTCGATGCTTGCCAGAACGACCTCTCGAGACGCCCAACACCTCTCTAGCCGTCTCCCTTATGCAACTAGCGGTCGTATCCCACATATTATCCACATCCCCACTACTCCCCCAAGCCCCCCTAGTCAACAACTTCTCCCCTATTTCCCGTGCACTAGCCATAGTCAGGTTACCCCATTTAATCCTAGGCCGGTCATCCACAATCCTCTTCTTTTTCTCCTTCGTGATCTCTAAATCCATCACTAAGAGTCTATGTTGGGTCGACAAATTCTCACTTGGGATAACCTTACAGTCTTTACAAAGACCTTTATCCCCTGTCCTAAGGAGCAAAAAGTCTATCTGAGTCTTGGCCACCGAACTACGGAAGGTAACCAAGTGCTCCTCCTTCTTCGGGAAACTAGAGTTAGCTACTCTCAACCCAAAGGCTCTAGCGAAATCTAAGAGTACGGCACCCCCTTCATTCCTATCCCCGAAACCAAAGCCTCCATGCACATCGTCATAACCCCTCGGAGATGCCCCGATGTGCCCATTGAAATCTCCTCCAATGAAGAGCTTCTCAGTATCCGGCAAACCTCCCACTACCTCGTCCAAAACCTCCCAAAAGCGTTTCTTCTCCTCCTCATCTAAGCCCGCTTGTGGTGCGTACGCACTAATAATGTTCAAAGTAGACCCTCCAAGGACTAACTTAATTGTCATCAACCTATCGTTGACCCTCCTAACCTCCACCACTTGCTCTCTCAACTCCTCATCCACTAGGATACCTACCCCATTCCTATTCCTCACACCTCCTGAGTACCACAACTTATACCCGTCTACCTCTCGCGCCTTAGTGCCCACCCATTTAGTCTCCTGGACACACGCTATGCTAATCCTCCTCTTCCTCAGGACCTTCACTAGCTCTATGAACTTTCCGGATAAAGTCCCTATGTTCCAAGACCCTATTCTCAACCTAGATGCACCCTTAACCCCCTTACCTCTTCTTCCCCTCGCCCCCGCCCCCGGCCCCACCCCCGACCCCGCCCCCAAACCCGAGTGCGACCGATGACAAAATGAGTATTACTCGCATGGAAAAAGCAGTACATTACTTTTTAAAAGACGAATTCTGGAAAACTTGGTTACATGAGTTTCTATTATTTATTGAATAACTTAACATGTAGGAAAATTGAGACCTTTAAAGTTTATGAGTTTTGAATTTATCATTGAACTCATAGTTAATTTTAGTTATTGAGTTTATAATTAAATATTTATATATTTGGTAGATTTTCTAGTACAAATTAAAATTTACTGAATTCGTTCGAAGAACCTGTACGTAATTCTTAGCCCCTACTTTTTATACACCCTACAGTTCACAGTTATGTCTATAATCCAAATACAAGGTAATTGTGAATTGCGCATCCTCTCGTCTTGAATTGAGGCAATATACAAATAGAGAATTAAAAATTAAGGTTTTCGATAAAGAAGGGAGGGTTTTCCAGTTGCCTTGTTATTATGCCGAGGTTTTCTCAGTTGCTTCCCTCTCTTAATATGTTCTTTATTTTTTATTTTTAATAATGGTTTCATTAATATTTAACTATTTGTTACCTTTAGGGACTAAAATTATTAAGTTAAATCTATAGCTAATTTAACTATAAATCAACAATATGAAGATGAACTCTTAGTTAAGCTAAGAAATGGAGGGCAAAATGGTAAATGCACTTTGTTCATAGTTGATTTGCTTGATAATGTTTTGAGACTACAAGGTCATTTATATATTTTGAATATCGATGGTCTTCGACAAGAATTGATGGTTGAAGCTCATTATTCTAAGTATTTTGTGCATCCAGGATCCACCAAGATGTATAAAGATATGAAGCAACACTATTGATGGAAGAGTATGAAAGTTGATATATTGAATTTTACGGCTAAGTGTTTCAATTGTCAATAAGTAAAAGCTGAGTTCAACGACCTGGGGTCTAGCTTAAAATATTAAAATTCCAATATGAAAGTGAGAGATGATTAATATAGACTTTGTTGTGAATTTACCTCGCACAAAGACTCGTATGATTTAATTTAAGTGATTGTGGATAGGCTTAAAAAAGTCTTGTACATATCCTTCTTGTGAAGACAACAAATACTACAACTCACTATACTTAGTTAAACTAGAAGTAGATAGTGAGGAAACATGGTATTCAGACGTTTATCATCTCAGACAAAGGTACACAATTTACCACTCACTTTTGAAAGTTGTATCAAGAAGTTTTGGGAACTCATGTGAACTTGAGCACTACTTTCATCCCAGATGGACAGGTAGAGCAAACTATTCATTCTTTTGAGGATATATTTGGAGCGTGTATAATTGATTTTAGAGGTAATTGGGATGTATATTTGCCTTTGGTGGAATTCGCTTACAAAAATAGTTATCAAGTGAGCATCCAGATGGATCCCTATGAAGCTCTTTATGGGCGACATTATAGGTATCCGGTTGGTTAGTTCGAGACTTCCAAAGTTGATATTAGTCCTAACTCAGTTCATAAAGCTATTGCGAAAGTGAATCTTATTGTGAGTCAAATCAAAACTTCTCAAAGTCGACAAAAGTCTTATACTAATATGAGATATAGATAGTTAGACTTTGTTGTGAGTGGCAGGTGTTTTTCAAAGTTTCTCGTATGAAGGGTGTGATGCATTTTGGTAGGAAGGGTAAATTGGTGTTTTTCAAAGTTTCACCCATAAAGGGTGTGATGCATTTTGGTAGGAAGGGTAAACTTAGTCCTTGATTCATTGGGGCCTTATGAAATCTTGTGAAGAGTTTAAAAGATGGCGTATGAGTTGAAGTTATCATTTGAGATGTCCATGGTGTATTCTGTCTTTCATGTGTCAATATTGAGGTTGTATCGACCTGATTCTTTTATATCTTGTCTCATGAGGACATTGAAGTTAATGACAAATTTTCTTATGAAGAAAACTAGTGCAAATCATAGATCAAGTTAGGAGGTTGAGAACTAATGATGTAACGTCAGTTAAAGTCTTGTGGTGTAATCATAATTTTGAGAAAGCTACCTGGAAAGAGAAGGAGGTCATGAAGAAGAGATACCGCTGCTAAACCTTTTGACCATCATTTATTTGCAACATTTTTCTAGTGGTATGAATCTATTTATTTTGTGTCGTGACTTGATCATTTTAGTTGTGAGGGTCCTTAGGGAGACCTTGTCATTATGAGAAACGATTAGTTAATGTATTTGTGGGAGAAAATTTTGGAGCAATCCACATTCGGGGATGAATATTCCTAAGGAGGAGATGATGTAATACTCCGTAAGTTTGGATTATGTTAATCTAGCTAAATGTGTGCGATTCAGAACAAACTATAAATAATCATTAGTATGAGGTTAGATATCTATCCCAAATGAAGGAAAATCAAATTTTAGTTTCAAAGCATCAAACCGTTCACCAATCAGAGTTCTGTTTAATATTTTTTAATGGTTTTATAAAACTACCGTTCAAAAGGTAAAAGTTTATCCAAGTGTATGAAATTGGAGTGACCTCGTGGAAAGAGGCTGAGATCAAGGGATGGCCTTGCTCTGGATCTCAGCCAACGAGGCTAAGAGCGAGGAGGGACCTCGCCCTGGACCTTGCCTAGTGAGACCCTCCCTCTCACTCTGGGCTTCACTAGGCAAGGTGACCCAATCTCTCTGAGACTTTGTCTAGACTCTACAAATAGGTTCCTAGCTCAAATTTTTTATTTCACTATATTCTTAGAGGACCTTTTGGAGAGAAAACACCTTAAGGCATTTATCAAACACCTAATGTAATTTTCTACTCAATTCCTTTGATTTTAACGTCAATTTTACAATAAATTAACATGCGAATCATCATTCTAATTCATAGATATTGAGCATTCGATTCTATGTCATCAAACGGAATTTTTTTACAATTATTAGAGGGTCATCATCAATCGATTGAAAGAACATTTAAGGCGTTCTTAGAAAGGATTTGAAGTATGCCTAATTTTCAAAACTCATTCTTGAAGTATGTCTACTTTTCCAACTAAACCTTCTTGTGCAATATGGAATTGACAACGTATGTCTCTTTTCGAATATGTTTTTAAACTATAAAGAGATTTCTAACAAGACTTTATATACGTGTGGGATAACTCACATTAAGTCTTCATATCTTGATATCATTCTATATTATGAACTATATATATGCACATGAATTTTTCTATACAATTGAGACTGATAGAATTTGACTTCAAAGTAATAACTTTTAAACATGCTTCTTGCTTTATGAATGAACTATTAACTTGAAATATAATATTTTTGATATAAAGAGGTCATGGGACATTTATTGAAAATAAAAGGGTAAATTACAATAGCCTAGATCAAAAGTGGCTAGGTGTCACGCCCCAACTATCGGGTCATACTGCACATACTCTAAGCACCTAGATAGGAGAACCCTTACCACCCGATTCAACAGGTAAATGCGGAAAATAAACAAAATCATAAAGAAAACCTCCTCTTTAAATCAGAAAAACATTTACAACTTTTATTTCAGGAATAATCCTTTACAAAAACTTGAATACTAGGACCCAGTCTAAACAGGTACAAGAGACACTGTACAAGTAAATAAAAGAAGACACAACTTCCATAATAGAATCGAAGAGTAGAAGCTGCTGGAGATCGCCATGGTCATGTACCTGTGAAACATCACTGATCTTGCAACCAAACTATATCCAAAAAGGTATAGCAAGAGTTGTATCAGTACAAACATCACGTACTGGTAGGCATCATCGGTCGACCCAAATCCACTACATACCATCATATAAGAAAATCAAGAGAAATATGCAATAAGTTACAATAATACATTTCATTTTTTCATCCGCTTCCACCTCTCTATTAGTAACACTATGAACTTATACGCCTTGTCCCAAACCTTCCAATTCCGTTCTGCTGCCTACTCCACCACCGGAGACTCTACACCCTGACACCTATGCCTTCCCATGTCACCTTACTCTAGATTTCCCAAGTCACACCTAATACATAGACCTCCCAAGTTGCCCTTAACACTTAGACTTTCCAAATCGCTCTTAACTCTAGTCCGACAACTATGTCCCGACCCAAACCACCATTTCCTTATCTCCGCCAACCACTATGACTTAGCAATCAGAAAAATCCTAACTTCTCAACAACTAGACCACCTATGGTCATACCACTACCTACATGTGCTGACCCTTCCCGGGCCCCTAAGATAATTACCTAACATGTAATAATAGCTCGTAACACAATCACAGACTCTTAGTCTTCCTTCTGACTTATCAACCACGTGAAACAGGTTCAATAACCATCTAACAATGAACAATAATCATGACACTTGCTCTTTTTCACATCACCCAGACCATCTAAGGTTCCCTAGACCAACACAACATGCAATGCCCAGTCCACCCTAGGACCATCCCCACATTTAAGTGTAACAACTCGGCCTCTCAAGGACCAGTATAATCAATCATAGATTTAACAATCAGTCCGGTACACTCATGGAACCATCTACAAATACAGTCAACAATGCATAATTAAACCCATACCAGTCGTGGTACCCGAGCCAACCAATATAGAACCTGTACCAAGCATGGTACCCGAGCCAACCATTAGTATCCTGTACCAGGCATGGTACCCGAGCCAACCATTACTATCTCATACCAGGCGTGGTACCTGAGCCAACTGAATGTCACACAAAGCCAACAATCAATGATTAAGTGAATAAAAACACACTTGTAAAACTAACAAGCATTATTCAAGTTTATTTCACATAATTGACACCCCAAATACTTGGACATTCATAACTTCATCCCCTAAGCATTCAAAGCACCACATACTAAGTTTAAGTTACATGCACACATATTCCATTTGGAAAATAATAACCATCACCTACTCCACCTTCGGGTACGTAACCTCAACCTTGAAATCCTATGCGAAGACTAAATCCTCGTTCACCCCCTCGACACATAACTAGCAGATGCATCAGTTCCAGAATCCTCCTTTCAAGACCACACAACATAGGGAAGACATCCCCTAACATTGGTACTTCACCCATTCTTGCTTACTCTACTTCTTTTATATCGAATCATTCTCGAAACCCCCTATAACTAGTCATTTATTTACCCATAACATTTCTAATTTCCCGAACCTTCTGAATGTTCTAGTTCTTTGAACCCAACTCGACATGTATAAACAATCTGGAATGAAATACCCACCCCAACGCTATCATTTTCTATTCAAAACCAGTCAAAACCCAATAATCCTCCAGACTCCGCGTCCCAAGGCCTAAACATGAATTCTCCCTTCAGTCTATACAACAATATAAAATGGAAACAGGTCTATGTATACTCAATGAAAGAATCTAGTCTACCTGGACACCAAACAGCTGCCCAATGCATATTCTGGCTCCATGAAGGCATATCCTGACGGAGGACAAGCTTGAAATCCATAGTTTCATGCCTTTTTCATCAGAATTCCTCCTTCTTATTGCTCCCAAGCTTTGGAGGAGCCTAGAAGAGGTTTTGGAGTAACCCTCGTATATTTTTCAACTGAGGAGGAGAAGGCTAAAATATAACTGACATAATTTAGTTTCTGTTTCCCGCCATACCTCCATAGGGGTCGGCTAACCACTACAATGATGGTGCTATAGTGAAATAATTTCCAGTATAGCAGAGTGATGTCATCCCGAGCAAAATTCAAAAATCTGAAATTTCCATCATGTCAACCCCACTTAAAACAAAATAAAAGTTAATGCTTCTCGAAATCTGCAATATGGTGATTTCTAAAATAATGACGGATTGAGTTGTTACACTAGGCCTAAAGCAATAACAAAATCAGACAAAAGAAAACAAAGAGCCTAAGAAATCAGACCAAAAAAGAAAAAGAAGCTAAAGACTAAAATGGGAAAGCTAAAGGTCATGGAAAGAAAACCCCAAAACCTTTAGGACCTCAAGATCCAAGATGAAGATGAAGGCGATGAGGCTAATCAAGGTGCATTAAAGCTGTATAAACATCGTCTTCTTCAGCTCCAAGGTTTGTGAAGCCTCTAAAAGACGAAATCGAAACCCACCTCAACCTGTTAAAAGCTCAATCAATTAATGAAAATGGATGAGTTTTAGGTATTTTCATACTAGGCATCCACAATGTCTCAAAAATGCCATGAAATCAACCCAAATAAAGACTTCTTCGACTCTGTACCCACAAATCTGAGCTCTAAAGATCAAGATAAGTACTATTCACCCTCCATTAAACTTAGAAAAACCTATTTGTGATTGTCGAATTCACCCAAATCTTATCTCCTTGATAGGTTGAGCTGATCAAGGAGATAATACCCCTGTCCAAAAATAAAAGGATTAAGGTTTCATTTCCAATCTTAATGGGTAAGCATCAGAACTTTATCTTTACAAGCAATTGGTATTTCTTGTGTGGTCTGCTGTTGATATTTGATGTTGGAAATTCATGACCTTTTGGGTGTATTTTGTAATGTGTCTTGACTCTGGTTTCCATGTATTACTGATTTTACCTTTCCCTATTATCAAAAGTTTCATTTTGGAACTTTTTAATTCTAAAGTTTGATATTTGTTGTCTGTCCATATTTAGTATTGTGTTTGCCTCCCTTGGTAACTCTTGTGTTGATAAATATGTAATTTTATCTGTTCCTTTAAAAAAGAATGCTTGGTTAGCAAAAAAATCCACCAAATTATTTCCTTCTCTGTACATATGTTCAACCATTGCATCAACCTTCCTTATCATCTCTTTAATCTTCTTAATCTCCACAACTAAATTCCAAGGCACTTCCCATCTAACATATTCTTTACAGCCAAGAAGTCTATCTCTAGGATCAAAGGCAGATAGTTATGATCAATACAGTATCCAACCCCATCACTAAAGCAACAAATTCAGCCAATAAGTTGATTTATCTCCAAGCATTTTCACCTTAGCACAAATTAGGCTTCTTGTATCATTCCTTATGTAGAAAGCTCCTGAACAAGGTCCAGGGTTTCCGTTAGAGGCACCATCAGAGTTGCATTTTAAGAAGTCCAAAGTGGGTATCTTCCAATATACAACCTAACTACAAATCTTAGGGATGTAGTCTTCTAAGAACTTTACCAAGTTAAGCTTTTAGGGAGAAATATTAGTTGGCTAGGGGTAGATACATCTACCCATGAAAACTAAATTCTTGTTAATTTCCATTCTCATTCTAGTTGGTGACATTCTTCCTCCATGCTTTATAACATTTTTCCTTTTCCAAACCTACCACATTATAAACAAAGACACAACCTTAAATAAAGGCTTAAGTTTTGATGCACAATCAGCTTTCCACCATTTGAGAACACTATTTTCTATTTGAATAAATGGGCCATTTATACCTGCAGCTGCTGCAAAATCCTGCCAAGTATTGTTAGAAATAGTACAATTCATAAAAAGATGCTCAATTGATTCTTGTACCCCATTACCACAACAACAACATATAACACTGTCACCTATTCTATTTCTGACAAGCACTTCACCAGTAGGTATTCTTTTCTTCTATAACCTCCATAAAAAGAAAGAAACCTTAAAAGGCACTACCTGTATCCATATTTGTTTGAACATATACTGAGGTTGACCTCTCTCCCAAGCAAACCCAACAAAGAATTTTCTTGACTTATTCAATATCCACCGAGGTTTGTCCCCTTTTCCTGGCTCTTCCTTACAGTTTACATTATGCAAAATGTGACTGCATACTTCCTCATTAAAAGACTGATGCAGTAGCTCAATATTCCAACTTCCATTTGCAAAAAGGTTGCTTGACTTCCTCCAACTGTAGGTTCCTAGCAAAATTCACAGGCATAAAATAGTAAAGGGAACCCAATTGGATCCAATTATCATACCATACACAAGAATGTTCACACTTAGGTTCCCACCATATATCTTAATCAAACTTATCTCTAGCTTCAAGCATGTATTTTCAAGTCAAAGAATCCCCATTCCACTCGATCATCTGAGGACCCAATTTCTTACAATATTTGTTCTACATAAAATTAATCCACATGGATTTTTGTGTTACAAATATTCACCACAACTTGGCAAATAAGACCTTAGACACATTAAATAGGGATCTAAATCCCAAACCTCCCTCTTCTTTAGGCAGTCAAATATCAGACCAAGCAACCCAATGTTTATTCCTACCATCTTCCTTGAAATTCCATAAGAATCTTACAAAGACTCTATGTAAATCATATAAGATACATTTAGGGTGATTAATAGCAGACAACAGATAGATGGGGATGCTATTTAAAACACTGTTAATAAGGTCAATCTTACCACCAAAGGAAAGAATCTTTTCCTTCCAAGCTTGCAATTTATTTTGCACTTTCTTCATCAATTTTGTAAAATGCACTTTCTTCTTCTTTGCATATCCTATAGAAAATCCTAGGTAAATGAGAGATAAATTACCTCTTGTGAAATCAGTACATTCCTCCACCTCCCTAATATGAGTATGTCCTCTGATATACAAAGAAAGTACTTTTATCCTTGTTTATCAATTGGCCAGATTGTACTTCATATTTTTTAAGAACCTCCATCACCAATTTTAAAGAAATCTTATCAGAAGAGATAAATATGATAGTATCATCATCATAATCATAGACTAAGTGGTTAATGTTATCACTCTATTTAGGCGTGCCAAAACCTTTAAATTCTGAGTTATCATACAAGGAATTTAAGAATCTAGATAATACCTCAACAAATATAATAAATAAAGCTTGAGATAGAGGGTCTCCCTGTTTTACATCCTTGTAGAGTGAAAATAATTATGAGCTTTCTCATTAATAAAGATTGAGTATTAGTTATTTGCCACCAATCTTCAGATTTTATCAACCATACTTGAATCAAAGCCCATCTTTTCAAGCACTTTTATTAGAAATTTTCAGCTTACCCTGTCATAAGCCTTTGTTTATACTTGAAATATAATTTAATAATTTTAAATATGATTTTTTAAAACTTGAGAAATTATTTGATATATCTCTATAAATGAGATGTTGATTGTGAAATAATTTTTTATTACAATATCGTGACTTGTGATATGTGATTAATATGTCATAACTTATTATTTTTAATTGATATGCCATGATTGAAATTGTTTGTATTTGATTACCCCTATTTTGGAATGTCCCTATATTGAAAGCCTGTAAGAGATGCCCCTATATTGAGATGCCTATAAGAAATGATCCTATTTCATGTGGAGCAATCCAAACTTTCGACAGAATATAAAAGAGGACCACGTTCCTATGTAAGCACCTCAACGAACTCATGTGGACACTCCTTTCAGCCTGAGTTCCTCTTTGGAATGCCCTTATATTGAGATGTGGGCAAGAGATGCCCCTATTTTTGAATTCTCGTAAGTGGATACCCTATTTTTAGGGAGATGATTTGGATCACCCCGTGAGTGGGATGAAGTTTTTATATTGCATTCACATCTATATAGAATAATTTAATGAGCTATTTGACTCGATTTTCATCTTGCACAGTCTGAGGACTTTTGAATAAGATGACTTGAAATTGATTAATACTTCATAATTGATGATTTTACTGAGTTGATGACTTACCCAATCATTGGATTTGAACTATTTTATTATAATCGTTTCTCACTATTATTATTATTATTAATAATAATATTTTATTACATAAACTCTTTCCCCAAGGCACTTACTGAGTACCCATTACTTAGGCATATCATCATTATTTTTGATTGTGTATTAGGTATATGAGAGGTGCAGGTTCCTGAGGATCACATCATTTAGGAGAGACTTGCCTTGAGTCAAATTATTGGTGAGTCCACATTCTTTCTTGTAAGACTCCCCCCATCTTTTATTGCTTTTTCAGTGTGAGTACACCAGGAACCTTGGAATAGAATACTGCAGTAGCTACAAAGGCCAACCATAGTTGTTAAAAACTAAGACCAATACATCCAATATGCTATTTAGAATACAAAGGGAAAGCCACATGATGCTATAATATTCAGGTTGATCTATGCTGAGGCTATTCATGTTGTGTGGATTGAAAGAAATATGCTAGTCTTTGAGGAGAGGAGAAACAATGAAATACAATATAAAAGGAGGTTGCTTATGTTTCATGTGTTAGATCATCATCTGGGATCAGAACTAAGCTGCAATAGCTATCATTCTAAGTGTGCTAAGAGTGTATTCATATTGAGTTGTAATTCCCATTTACTACTTTAGATTGCTAGACTATGAATTTGTAAAGACTCATTTGGTGATTAATACAAGAAAGTTAGTTACCAAAAAGAAAAAAGAAACTCCTACCATAAACAAAATAATATTGAAGCTTCCATCACATTCATCAAACAACGTTCATTCTAGGATTAAGTTTTTCTAATGTCAGCATTTCTCGGCAAGACAAAATGAGTATTAATCACATGAAAAAGCAGTACATTAGTATTCAAAAGAAGAATTCTAAAAAATTTGGTTACATGACTTCCTATTATTTAATCAATAGCTTAACATATAGCAAAAGAGATACCTTTAATGTTTATGAGTTCTGAATTTGTCATTGAACTCATAGTTAATTTCAAGTATTGAATTCATAATTAAATATTTCAAAATAGTAAATAGATTTTTTTAGTACAAATTAAAAGTTACTGAATCTATCTGAAGAACCTGTATGTAATTTTCAGCACTTACTTTTTATACAGCCTACAGTTCACAGTTATGTGTATAGCCTCATTTGACCACAATTCACACGGTCGTATTTGTGAATTGTGCATCCCCTCGCGTTGTAATACCCCAGAACTCCCTAGCCTAGACTCAGCTCAGAAAACTAGAAAGAATTTAAAATTTCCAACTGTCAGTCAATTCACGAGTTGGATCCATGACCCGTGCAACCAGATTAGAAACATGAAAATTTCTGTGAGAACTACGATTGGGTTCTATGGCCCGTGGAAGGATCCACGAGTTGGGAACCCAAGTCGTGGAACCAGACTTGAGGCCTGACTACCTCTGAGGACCACGATTGGGTTCTATAGCCCATGGAAGGATCCACGAGTCGTGAACCCAAGTCATGAAACTAGTTCCAGTAGCCCAGACTTGAGGGTCAACAACCAGCCAGGATCCATGAGTGGGATCCATGAACCATGGAAGTTTCCACGAGTCGTGGACCATACTCGCATGACCCAACTCCATTAGACAAGATTTCCAGACCCAGGGACCACAACAGAGTTCCACGAGTCATGGTTCCCATCCGTGGAACCTGAGTCATGAATTTCAACAGCTTTCTTTTAAAATTTTCAGGGCATTCCAGAATTTTCCTACCTCTTTTAAAGCCTAAGCTATGATGTTTTGACTACTCTAAGCTTAATTAATTAGTAAAAAACTAGCTAAAACTTCTATTCTCCTAAAATCATCAGACTTAGAAAGAAAAGAAACAAAAGAGTCGGCAGTTTTCTCTCAAAGAACAAGTAGAGGTCTTCTTCAAGTTCAGCCCAAAAATCCAAAGAATTTCTCCGTAGTTTCTTCTCTAGGTATGTGGGATTTCACTAGTGGGTTCCTTTCACCCATTAGGTCCCTAAAATTCAGTATGTTTTCTTTAATTTCTCCATGATTACTCAGACCTAGGGTTTATAAAGCTTAGAGATTTCCTTGCTATTCAGATGCTACAACTTATATGATGTTTAGTTCACGTTCTTTGGATAATTAGCATAGCTTAATGTGTAGAACTCAGAAACCCTAGCTTGTGTTAATTTCAGTATTTCATAAATTATACTTGCTAGGCAGATTAGTCAGACAATCATGCTTCAAAATTTGGATGTCATATCTTTCAGTATATATATGTTGCATTCTCAGATTATATCAATGTTTTGAGCTATTCAGTATTACAGTTGCATCTTTAGTTTTATGTTCAGTTGGAAGTAAACTTAGCACCGAGCAGATGAAAGAATGAAGGCTCACCCACCAGTTTAGGCTGAGACCTTTAGCAGCAATCCCTGAGTCCCAGAACTATGGAGCTACCATAGGTTCGAAAGGGGTCACTCGTCAGATTAGGTATGACACCCTTGTCCCTTGTGGACATTAGTTAGTGGATCCACATCAGATTTGTTTGTACCCTTGGCAAGGTATGAACGCCCTTCCATCCAGGGTTATAGGTTGGCCCCATAGTTAGCTCAACTTGGGGTATGTCGGTTAATAGTATCTCCCACAGTCAAACTCATGTTGAATTGACCTTATATTCAGTTATTCAGTTCAGCATGTGATATACTCATGATATTTATTTGGTCATTGCATCTCAGCTTACTTCTCTATTTATGCTTCAGTATATATATCTCTATATTCAGTTATTATTATGTTCAGCTTAGTCCATATCCCACATGCTCAGTACATTCGAAGTACTGATGCATACTTTTGTGCTATATCATTTTATGATGTAGGTTCAGGCGCTCAACATCCAGACCGTGCTTAGTTCGACTTCCAGTCTGTACTAAGCAACTTCATTAGTTAGTCCTCATAGTTCAAGGATGATAGACATGCTTTAATTTTTAGTTTTCTTATTTCTATTTTCAGCTTGTTAGAGTTAGCTGGGGGCATGTCCCAGCAACTCATACCAGTCAGAGGCATTCAGACATAGACTAGATTCAGCTTGAGTTGTTAGTGTTATTTTCAGTCATCACTATACTCTTTATATATTTTATATTCAGGCATATTTTGGGCTTTTCCCACTTCAGGTATTAAACTATTTTTTTGCTTCCGCACAGTATATGTTTTTAACTTAAAATTGAATAGATATGCCATGCCATAAGTTATCTTGGGGTCACTTATGACACTGAGCATCATGTTGCATCTAAGGGGTAGTTTGGGGGCATGATAAACTTGGTATCAGAGCATCAAGTTTAAATGTCCTAGGGTGTCAGAAAGCCGCGTCAATTAGGATCTTCTTCATAGGTGTGAAGTTCGCCACACTTATGGGGGAGAAGCTATGAGACGTCATTAGGAATAACTTCCCTTCCTTCTTTTCTAGCTCTGCTATAGAATGTAAACTCTATTTAATCTCATTCTAACTCGTGCTCTTTGCATTTCAGAAAATGCCTCCCAAAAGGGCTAACGCCAGGAATCCACCAGCACTGGCAGCTCCAGCAGACCCATTGAATGAGCAAGTCACGCATGATGAATTCACAGCTGCTTTCCAAGTGGTTTCTCAGTACATGACCGCCCAGGTCAACCAACTCTGTCTTACACTAACACTACTGTGTCTAGAATTCGAGACTTCACTCAGATGAACCCTCTGGAATTTCATGGGTCCAAGTCAGAAGAGGATACACAAGAGTTTCTTGATGATATCCAGAAGGTGACTGACATTATAGGTATCACTCTAGTCCAGAGTGCAGACTTAAATGCCTATCAGTTGAAGGGAGTGGCTTACACTTGGTACCAACAGTGGAAGGAGTCTCGTTGTACAAATGCAGGACCAATGGATTAGAACCAGTTCAAGGCTGCCTTTATGGACCGGTTCTTCCCATTTGAGCTCAGGGAAGCCAAGGTCCAGGAATTTATCAACTTGAAGCAGAATGATATGAGCGTGAGAAGTATGCACTCAAGTTCACAACTGTCTAAGTATGCCCCAACGATAATAGCTGACTCCAGAGCTCGTATGAGCAAGTTCGTGTTTGGTGTGTCCGATGATGTGGTCAAGGAGTGCAAGATGGCCATGCTTATTAAGGAAATGGACATCTCCAGGTTGGTTAGAAAAGGGAAGGAGATAGTAAGAGGGCTAAGATGGGTGACTTTAGCTACTCTCAGCAGAAGTCAGAGGGTGGTAATCACTCCCAATTTCATCCAAAGTCTTCAGCTCTAGCTCCATTTTTTGCCAGTGCCTCAGTGCCTAAATTCAAGAAGGATCGATGGGATAGAGCATCTAGCTCTAAGTCCCAAGGTATAGTTACTAGCAGGCGCACCCATCTAGTGTGTAAAAAGTGTGGTAGGAACCACCAGGGTGAGTGCATGGTGGGTAGTGGAAATTGCTTTGGGTATGATAAGCCAGACCACAGGATGAAAGAGTGCCCTAAAAATTCTTAAGATCGAGTACTCCAAGAGCACTCATCCATAAATCGGTTACTGGTACAAATAACATTAAAAAATGTAACCAACGAGAAGGGCAGGGATACTCGTTCACAGAATCAGGCCAGCTCTGCTGCAGCTCTATCAGGTTGCCCCACCCAGTAGGGTGCCTCATCTGGTATATGTGGTGGTCAATGACAGAATAGGTTATACTCCCTTCAGACTCGACAGGACCAGGAGGATTCTCCCGATGTGGTCATGGGTATGTTGCAAGTCTTCTATTTGAATATTTATGCATTGTTAGATCTAGGGGCTACAGTTTCCTTTATAACTCCTTATATAGCAGTGAACTTTGGTGTCAGTCTAGAAATCCTCCCAGAACCTTTCTCAGTCTCTACTCCTGTTGGTGACCCAGTTATAGCTAGACGGGTATACAAAAATTACCCTGTCATATTTTCCCAGGAAGTCACCTCAGCCGATCTTGTAGAGTTAGAAATGACAGACTTCGATATTATCCTAGGCATGGATTAGTTACATTCTTGTTATGCCTGAGTTAATTGCAAAACTAGGATCGTTTGGTTTCAGTTTCAAAATGAGCCAGTCTTAAAGTGGAGGGGTAGTAGCTTAGTGCCTATAGGTAATTCATCTCTTACCTTAAGGCCAGAAAAATAATTTTCAAAGGTTATATATATCATCTTGTTCGGGTTAAGGATTCAAACTCCGAGACCTCAACTCTTGAGTCAATCCCTGTAGTAAATGAATTTCCAGAAGTGTTTCCAAAAGATCTCCCCAGAATTTCCTCCCGAGCAGGAAATCGACTTCGAAATAGATCTCTATCCAGATACCCAACCTATTTTGATTCCTCCTTACAAAATGGCTCCAGCGGAGCTTAGGGAATTGAAAGAACAATTAAAATACCTTTAGATAAGGGCTTCATCAGACCCAACATCTCTCTATGGGGTGCTCCAGTATTGTTCGTGTATAACAAATACGATTCTCTCAGGATGTGCATTGACTACCATCAGTTGAACAAAGTCATAATCAAGAACAAATATCCCATTCCCAGGATTGATGACTTATTCGATCAGCTTCAGGGTGCTAGTTGGTTCTCTAAGATAGACCTCAGATCCGGCTATCACTAGCTCAGAGTCAGAGTTAGTGAAATCCCGAAGAGAACCTTCAGGACTCGATATGGTCACTATAAATTATTGTTATGTCTTTTGGACTAACCAATGATCCTGCATCTCTCATGGACTTAATGAACAGGATGTTCAAACAGTATTTGGACTTGTTCGTTAATGTCTTCATTGATACTATCCTTGTCTATTCTCGAAATGAGAAGGAGCATGCGAATCATTTGAGGGTCGTTCTACAGACTCTCAAAGACCGCTAATTATTCACCAAGTTTAGTAAGTGTGAGTTCTTGTTGAAATCAATTGTTTTTCTTGGTCATATGGTGTCTAGTGAAGGCATCTGGGTTGATTCTCAGAATATTGAGGCAGTAAAGAATTGTCCCAGACCTACCTCTTTGACAGATATCAAAAGTTTCTTGGGTTTGGCTGGTTATTACAGGAGGTTTGTGGAAGGATTTTCATCCATAACTGCCCCATTGACCAAGTTAACTCAGAAGAAGGTCAAGTTTTAGAGGTCAGATGAGTGTGAGAAAAACTTCTTAGAACTGAAGACCAGGTTGACTACAGCTCCTGTGTTGACTCTACCAGAGGGTTCAGATGGCTATGTGGTTTATTGTGATGCATCCAGGGTCGACGTGGGCTGTATTTTAATGCAGTAGGGTAAAGCCATAGCTTATGCTTCCAGACAGCTTAAGGTCCATGAGAAGAACTACATGACTCGTGACCTCGAGCTTGTAATTGTTGTATTTGCCCTAAAGATTTGGAGACACTACTTGTATGGTGTTCATATTGATGTGTTCACAGATCATAAGAGCCTCCAATATATGTTCACCCAGAAAGAGTTGAATCTTCATCAGAGAAGATGGCTTGAGTTTCTCAAAGACTACGATATAAATGTGCTCTACCATCCGGGTAAGGCAAATGTAGTGGCTGGCGCCCTCAGTAGACTGTCCATGGGTAGTGTGTCACACGTTGACAAAGAGAAGAAAGAATTAGCCAGAGATGTTCATTAGCTTGCTCGCTTAGTATTTTGCCTTATGGACACATCAGATGGTGGTGTAGTAGTCTAGAATGGATCAGAATCTTCTTTGGTAGCGGAGGTTAAAGAGAAACAGGATAGTTATCCCATATTGCTTCAGCTGAAAAGTGCAGTTCATCAACAAAGAGTTGAGGTTTTCTCCCAAGGGGGACATGGTGTGCTTCGTTACCAGGGTCGCTTATGTGTTCCTAACGTAGGTGAGTTGAGGTAGCAGATCCTTATAGAAGACCATAATTAAAGATATTCCATTCATCCAGGTGCCACTAAGATGTAACATGATCTACGAGAAGTCTATTGGTGGAACGGCATGAAGAGGGACATCGCAAATTTTGTGGCTAAGTGTCCCAACTGTCAGCAGGTTAAAGTAGAACATCAGAAACTAGGAGGTGTGACTCAGGAGATTAACATTCCTACTTGGAACTGGGAAGTGGTCAACATGGATTTCATTATGGGTTTACCTCGTACTCGCAGATAACATGACTCTATTTGGGTGATAGTGGACAGAGTCACTAAGTCAGCTCACTTCTTGGCTGTCAAGACTACAGATTCAGTGGAGGATTATGCCAGGATCTACATCAGCGAGATAGTCAGGTTGCATGGGGTTCCCTTGTCTATCATCTCAGATAGAGGTCCTCAGTTCACATCTCATTTCTGAAGATCATTTCAGAAATGTCTTGGTACTCAGGTAAATTTTAGCATAGCTTTTCATCCACAGATGGATGGTCAGGCAGAGCGTACCATCCAGACCTTTGAGGAAATGTTGAGAGCTTGTGTGATCAACTTCAAGGGTAGTTTGGATGATCACCTGCTTCTCATAGAATTTGCCTACAATAACAGTTTTCACTATAGTATTCAGATGGCCCCATATGAGGCACTCTATGGGCGTAGGTGCAGATCACCGGTTTGTTAGTTCGAAGTAGGTGAAGCAGCCTTGGTTAGACCAGATTTGGTACATGAGGCTATGGAGAAGGTTAAGCTCATCAGAGAAAGATTGAAAATTGCTCAGAGTCGTCAGAAGTCCTATGTAAATATGAGGAGAAGGGACTTAGAGTTCGAGATCGATGATTGGGTTTTCCTGAAGGTGTCACCCATGAAGGGGGTGCTGAGATTTGGCAAGAAAGGGAACCTCAGTCCCCGGTATGTAGGTCCTTAAAGAATCTTGAAGAGAATTGGTAATATGGCCTATGAGTTAGAGTTGTTAGAAGAACTAGTAGCGGTCCATTCCTTCTTTCACATTTTTTTGTTGAAGAAGTGTGTTGGTGATTTGACAGTGATAGTGCCTTTAGAGAGTGTGGCTGTGAAGGATAGCCTCGCCTATGAGGAGGTTCCAGTTGAGATACTTGACCGTCAGGTTTGTAGGTTGAGATATAAGGAAGTCGCTTTAGTAAAAGTTTTTTGGAGGAATCAGTCTATAGAGGGAGCTACTTGGGAAGCAGAAGCATCCATATGGCCAAGTACCCTTACCTCTTTCCTTCCGATTCAGTTCCAGCTTGAGGTAATAGTTCCTATCTAGCCTCTCAGTTTAATCTTGTGTATTCCAGTCTCAGTATCATATTCCCTCAGCTACTCTTGCCTTTCAGCATATTTGCATACTCATGGGACTCAGTCCAGTTAGATATCAGTTTTTAGTGCTTGTTTGGTAGGGATTGTAGCTCTTTTCCTTCAAACTCAGCTTGTTTAGTTTTCATTGGAGGACGAATAATCCCAAGGGGGAGATATTGTAACACCCCAGAACTCCCTATCCTAGACTCAGCTCAGAAAACCAGAAAGAATTTAAACTTCCCAACTGTCAGCCGATTCACGAGTTGGATCCATGACCCATGGAAGTTTCCACGAGTCATGGAATGGACCCGTGGAACCAAATCAGAAGCATGAAAATTTCTCTGAGAACCACGATTGGGTTTTACGGCCCGTGGAAGGATCCACGAGTTGTGAACCCAAGTCGTGGAACCAGACCTGAGGCCTGACTGCCTCTCAGGACCACGATTGGGTTCTACAGCCCGTGGAAGGATCCACGAGTCATGAACCCAAGTCGTGAAACCAGTACCAGTAGCCCAGACCTGAGGGTCAGCAACCAGCCAGGATCTACGAGTGGGATCCACGACCCGTGGAAGTTTTCACGAGTCGTGGACCACACTCATAGGACCCAACTCCAATAGCTAATATTTCCAGACCCAGAGACCACAACAGGGTTCCACGAGCCGTGGAAGGTTCCACGAGTCGTGGTTCCATCCATGGAACCTGAGTGGCAAATTTCAGCAGTTTTTTTTTAAAAAAATTTTAGGGGCATTCTAGACTTTTTCTGCCTCTTTTAAAGCCTAAGCTACGACATTTTGACTACTCTAAGACTAGTTAATTAGTCAAAACTACCTAAAACCTCTATTCTCTTAAAATTATCAGACTTAGAAACAAAAGAAACAAAAGAGTCGACAGTTTTCTCTCAAAGAACAAGAATAGGTCTTTTTCAAGTTCATCCCCAAAATCCAAGGGATTTCTCCGTAGTTTCTTCTCCAGGTATGTGAGATTTCACTAGTGGGTTCCTTTCACTCATTAGGTCCCTAAAATTTAGTCAGTTTTCTTCAGTTTCTCCATGACTACTCAGACCTAGGGTTTATAAACCTTAGAGATTTCCTTGCTATTTAGATGCTACAACTTATATGATGTTTAGTTCATGTTCCTTGGAGAATTAGCATAGTTTCATGTATAGAACTCAGAAACCCTGGCTTGTGTTAATTTCAGTATTTTATAAATTATACTTGCTAGGCAGATTAGTCAGACAATCATGCTTCAGAATTTGAACGCCATATCTTTCAGTATATGTATATTGCATTCTCAGATTATATTAGTATTTTGATCTATCTAGTATTACAGTTGCATCTTTAGCTTTATGTTCAGTTGGGAGTAAGCTTAGCACCTAACAGACAAAGAGATGAAGGCTCACCCGTCAGTTTAGGCTGAGACCTTTAGCAGCAATCCCTGAGTCCCAGAACTATGGCACTACCGTAGGTTCGAAAGGGGTCACCTGTCATATTAGGCATGACACCCTTGTCCCTTGTGGACATCAGTTAGTGGATCCACGTCAAATTTGTTTGTACCCTTGGCAAGGTATGAACGCCCTTCCATTCAGGGTTACAGATTGGCCCATAGTTAGCTCAACTTAGGGTATGTCGGTTAACAGTATCTCCCACAGTCAGACTCATGTTGCATTGACCTTATATTCAGTTATTCAGTTCAGCATGTGATATACTCATGATATTTATTTGGTCATTGCATCTCAGCTTACTTCTCAGTTTATGCTTCAGTATATATATCTCCATGTTCAGTTATTATGTTGTTCAGCTTAGTTCATATCCCGCATGCTCAGTACATTCGAAGTACTGACGCATACTTTTGTGCTACATCATTTTATGATGTAGGTTCAGGCGCTCAGTATCCAGACCGCGCTTAGTTCGACTTCCAGTCCGTACTCAGTAGCTTCATTGGTGAGTCCTCATTGTTCGAGGATGATAGACATGCTTTACTTTTCAGTCTTCTTATTTCCGTTTTCAGCTTGTTAGAGTTAGCTGGGGGCATGTCCCAGCAACTCATACCAGTTAGAGGCATTCAAACATAGACTAGATTTAGCTTGAGTTGTTAGTGTTGTTTTTCAGTCATCACTATACTCTTTATATATTTTATATTCAGGCATGTTTTGGGCTTTTCCCACTTCAGGTATTAAACTGTTTTTTTTTGCTTTCGCACAGTATATGTTTTTAACTTGAAATTGAATAGAAATGCCATACCATGGGTTAGCTTGGGGTCACTTGTGACACTAAGCACCGTGTTGCGTCTAGAAAGTAGCCTCGAGGCGTGACACGCGTCTTGAATTGAGGCAACATACAAATAGAGAATCAAAAACTAAGGTTTTCAGTAAAAAAAGGGAGGGTCTTCAGTTGCCTTGTTATCATGCTGAGATTTTCTCAGTTGCTTCTCTCTTTCAACCTTTTCTTTAATTTTTTATTTTTAGTAGTGGTTTTCATTAATATTAAACTGTTGCACCTTTCGGGGCTAAAACCATTAAGTTAAAGGATCAAAATTGCACATTTAAACTAATTGAAGGTTAAAATATGCTTAACTAAACAACACAGAGGACCAAAATTAAAATAAAACAATAATTTAGGAACTAAAACTACTATTTACCCTTGGGTAGATATATGGTGAAGTAGTTATTATTATTTTTTTAACCCCTTCTTAAGAGCTTTTATCTTTTTTTGTTTCTTCGATTATTCAAACTCACAACCTCAGAGTTGAAAGTTGAAAGTGCTTACCAATCGAGCAAGCCCTCTTGTGTTAAATGATTATTGGAAAACTGCGTCGGCCGTCGATCGAGCAAGTATAGCATTGAACATAATAAGTTAAGCTGGAGTTGGACCATATATAGTTGTCATAGAAACGTGATTTAGGAGTTGAAGGACCACTCATTCAGTGCTCAGGCTTCGGATTCCCCTTTCTCTCGGACACTATATAGTAAATACATTTTGTTGTGACCACCGACCTTTGTTATGTCATAATCCTAATCCACCAACCATTCATTTTACCTCGAATTTAGGCCCAATAACCTCGGAAATGTATGATTTTATACGCCCTCCGTTCAAAATTACTTGCCATTTTTTAACTTTATTAAGAGCAAGTTACATTTTTCCATCATCAACCATCCGATTTTATTCTTATGAATAAGACCTTCGTTTATCATTTCATCTCTTGAAAAATAAGTTTAGATATTTTAATTGTTTGCATTTTGATATCACAATTCTATTTAATCTCACCCCACTTATCTATTTTCATACCGACTAAACCCTCGATGTGTATTCAGTCTTATTTCTATTCATCCCAAAATTTTCACTCTCTAAAATACTTATCCATTGTTCAAACTTTTGATTGATACTAATTTCGTTAATTAACACAACATGTTAACAATAGTAGTATACACCATGAGACCTCCTCTTATATTGTGTTATTGAACTTATATAACTGGAGTATATAAATAGGAACTTCCTAATATAACTAGGAAACTCCTATGTATCTTGCTACAAAATTTCGACTCTGCATTTTTTTTGTTTTATATACCTTCTCCGTTTTACGTTAGTTGTTCACTTTTTTTACACGCTTTTTAAAAAAATATAAATAAAAAATATAATTTTACTAATTTATTCCTTAAGAAATTTTTTAAAACTGTACAAATTTATTTACACTTTAAAAGAGAAATAATTATAAGGAAAAGATGATAACAATTTAATTAATTTTATTTTAAATTTATAAATATATAAATAATTTCAAACAATTAATACGAGACGAAAAGAATATAAAGCAGCATTTATTTTAGCCAAATTTAGAGTTAGTTGGTTTAGTATTTTAAAGTTGACAATAACTCTAAAGACGAACAAATTAACTGACGAGTAAATGCGCACACATGTATTCCCTTGCTAGTGGGATAGTCACGCACACTCTTTATTGGGACACGTCTAAAGGTGACAAATCTTCTTTATTGGACGCATAGATCATACTATCTAAGTCCTAATTTATGTCAATATGTTTAATTGAATACGAGAAAATGGATTATTTTTTTTAAATATAATTTAAAATAAGTCATAAATATTTTTGTGTCTACAAATTATTTTATTAAAAATAAAATAAAAATAAATTTAATTATTATTAATTATAAAAAGATAATATTTTTAAAACTAACTAAAAAAATAAATCACATAAATCAAGACGGATAAAATCGAAACTTTTACCTAAAAATCAGCTATAGATTTAAATCCTCAGTAAAGTAGAGGCGTTCGTATAAAAGTATTGACAGATTCAATTTGTTAACTTTTTGCCTAGATAACACTAATTTCTTATGTATATTTTTTTTGGAACCGCCAGAGAAACTCACAATCTTTACTATAGCCTCTATTTTTCGGGTGTTTTGATAACTTGTTCATTGTGTAATAGCTCGTAAATCATATAGAAGATGTAAACTGTATTAGGCAAACCACATGCGACGAGTTCATGAATATTTTAACTTATTTATTATAATTTATTAATGCAAAATATTGTGATTTGACTATTTTATCCCTTTTCAACATTGTATTCCTTTGATTAATTAGTTTTATGGATACCTTTTATTTATTAAGGGAAAATAGTGATATTAGTCTATGAATTAATATTTAATTCTCTTTTTGATCCTTGTGTTATTCAGCTAAACACATCTACCTTTGAATTAAACAAAATCTACAGTTCAGATCCCCAAGCTAATCAAACTAACCGAACTGAAGAAAACTAAACGAAATGTTTGCTTGAAAAAATAGAATATTGAATTTAAAAGCATAAAAAGGGGAGCGAGGAAGAGGAGTAGATCTTAAACTCTCACTACTGGAAATTAGGTGTATGGCGACGGTTCACTTACCGTTGCTATAGATAGAAAAACCATCACGAAATATCTATGGAGCCGGTTAAGCCACCCGCTATAACTGATCGTGTTATAATAACTCTACCATGATGATTACGTCCAACGGTTCAGAGAATCGTTGTCATATAAGGCCTTATAGCGACGATTTCTAGTCCTAGAGAATTGTGACGGTTGCCTATTTATTGAGACGATTACGAACGATCCCCATAGAGCTTTATGCAACGGTTGTTAATATGTTATTGCGACATTTATTTCTATCAATTATACGCCTGTTGCGATAATTATATTGATCTAACGCAATGATTGCGATCGTTACTCCTATGGTTAATGCTACGATTTTTATAAGGGTGATGCAATAATTATTGTTAGATTATTGCAATAATTATTTAAAGCTATTGCAACCGTTATTTATTAATCTACTGTAACAGTTATTTATCAGGCTACTACAACAGTTATTATAGGCTATTGTAATGATTTTATAAAGCATAACATAATATATAAAGATCGATCACTATAGAAATTGTTCATGATCATTACCAAAATTACAACCCAAGAACTAAATATTTTTTGACCATTCAAAAAGTACAATTATATGCATAAGTTTTCAATATTCAAAAATAAAAGATGTTTAAAACTTAATCAAATATATCAACAAGATGAATTCAAGATCAGGTCTAATTCATCGCTTTGATTTCATCTTCAATGTCAGCACCTACAATGATAATATAAAAAATAATTAATAAAAATTTGCGAGTCATATATACATATACTAATTAAGACCAGAACATATATATGCATACATATGCACACATCAACTCAATAATAAACTGTTAAAAAAAAATTAGAATTGTTTCCACACATTAACTAATTTTTTTCTTGACAAAAGTACATAATTTGAATTTAATGAGCAGTGAAATATATAGCTGAACAATACAAATCAGAATCAAACCTAGTAGTATGTTCAAACTTGAGAAGTCACCCACCCCAAAAAAATTATATGTCATGTATCACAGTCTTTTCATAAGCTAGCTCGAGCTTATCTATACACACTCATATCAGTATATCAAGGAGTGATGTGAATTCTATTGTTGTTAGAGAAAAGTAAATTATTTAGCAGGAATTGCTTAGAACAGGAATACAATATTCTATGGACATTCAAATCTCAAATAAAATCCTATATGAATTCTGTTAGGTAACCTTATTAAGAAATTATGTTCTCTGAAAAGAAAATTGATGCACCAACTTTAAGCTACAAGAGTGCAAACACATGTGCAGCTTAATAAGTGAACCAGAATTTAGCTATAAAACATCATGCAAGCTACGACAAAGAAAATTAATGAACTAAAAATAAATGCACACATTTAATAAACTGTCCCTCTAGCAAAATATTTTAGCTATAAAATACCATATAGCAGGCTTCAAGTGCACATTTTCAATCAAATGAGTCACTCAACTTATCTACTATAACTGTACTATTTTGCAACAAATATATTTAAAGAAAAAATATGTTGGAGGTCGATCACCATAGAAGACGACACTCAGGGAGGCCGCTACCTCCATCTATACTTCAATACCGCAACAAGATCAAAATATGTCTAGAATGACAGACTATTGGAGGGGCTAAATCAATACCAAATACCAATAAAATAAAAGTTACTAAATATGTTTTTCATAAGAAAAACTTGTTCTGCCACATTTCTTGTTTATTTAAATGAATCTTTAGAATACGTTTTATACTTATGGACACATATGAATTAAAGTTTAATTTATAGCTGACTGATTTAAGCAAGAAGAAAACAGTCTTAATGACAAGTATTCATGAAAACTTAGCTATAATGACACACAAGTACATATAATTAACACACAAGGCCTGCACAGTACCCAAATTACACCAAATCCCCAAACCCCATGTCACCCATGACCATTCCACCCTTTTTCTGGGCTTCCCACCATTAATTCACCTACTTCTATCATTTTTTATAGATAAAATAGAGAATTAACCAACCTATGATCATAAAAATATACTTTTATCAATACCCAAGAACATACATGCTTGGAATTCCCTTCCTTCCCTGAATTCTACCATTTCTAGGTTATTCCAACCTTTTCTCAAATCTCCTCCTAGCAATTCTACCGCATAGAAAATGTAGTACCAAGATTGGGGAACAAAAACCTTAACTTAGGGAAGAATTTCGATGGAAAAAGGAAGAAAAATGCCTGAAATCACCTAGCCCCTCTCCCAAAATAAATTATAGAAAACTGAACTGTTTTGGGAAAGTTTCTGCATTAAAAACCCATCGGCCCGCTATAGCGGTCTCCGCTCCGCTCTAGCGGTCCCGCTATAGCGAACGACTTTCACTATAGCGGTCTTAAGTGGGTGTTGACCGCCTTGACCACCGCTATAGCGGTAGAGGAGGTCGCTACGGAGGACCATTGTGCTCATCACGGACAGAATGTTCGTAAATCTCTCAATTTTGGCCATTTTACAATATACTTGCTTTCCCCGATGACCCAAAATAACCCCTTCATGTCAAACGCGATTCTGAGAGTTCTACTTACCCAAATTTAATTTCGAAAAGTCCCCCGGACTCCTTTATGTCTTGGCTATATGAAAAACTAGCTCAAAAAAAGACACAAGGATCAATCCTTACCCGAATTTTCCTAGACTCTACCTCGCTCCAAAACCGACCGAGGCTAGCCTAGCCCAGAATTTCAAACACCCAAACCCGGAATTTTCTAACTCTAAAATTTGGCACAATTGGACTACCCATAAGAATGGACCCGGTTGTTATAATAGATGTCAATTTACCCATCGTTCATCCCCGAACAATCAACCCAAAATTACAAAAATAAAAGGAGGTGTAGTACCTGAATCCTCAAACAGTTGAGGGTACTTATCATGCATGTCCTTCTCGGTTTCCCAAGTGGCTTCCTCAATCAGATGATGCTTCCACTAAACTTTCACCATATCAATCACCTTTGTCCTCAACCTCCGGATATCCCGAGCAAGAATCAAAACTGGTTCCTCCTCATAATGAAGATCCTTATTGAAAAGTACCTCATCCTACTTGACGATGTAATCCCCATCCCTATGGTATCGCTTAAGCATGGATACATAGAATACCGGATGGAAGTCCGACAAACTAGGTGGCAGTGCTAGCTTATAAGCCACTGGCCCCACAATTTCAAGAACTTTAAACGGATCGATGAACCGAGGGCTAAACTTTCCCTTCTTACCAAACTGCATAACCCCCCTTTCATTGGTGACACCTTCAACAATACATGTTCACCAGCCTGAAAGTCCATGTCCCGGACCTTGCGGTCTGCATACTCCTTCTGCCTGCTTTGAGCAGCCAGCAACTTGGTCTGTATGCCCCTTACCTTTTTCTGTGCTTCCTTCACTAAGTCTACTCCCAGAGGCTTTACATCGCCTTCCTCAAACCACCCAACTGGTGATCTGCAGTTCCTCCCATACAGTGCCTCGAACGGTGCCATATCAATACTGGAGTGGGAGCTATTGTTGTACGAGAATTCACACAATGGTAGAAACTGGTCCCAATGACCCCTGAAGTCCATCATACATGCTCTCAGTGCATGTCCTCCAATACCTGGATCGTCCTTTCTGACTGACCATCAGTTTGAGGATGGAAGGCTGTGCTAAAAGTGAGTTGTGTACCCAACTCTTCATGTAACCTGCCCCAGAACTTAGAAGTAAACTGCGTACCCCTGTCTGAAATGATGGACAGTGGTACCCCATGTAGTCTCACAATCTCCTTCACATAGATCTTAGCAAAAAGCTGTGAATTGTAATCTACCCTGACCGGAATGAAATGAGCGGACTTGGTCAGCCTGTCAACAATGACCCAAATTGAGTCATACTTCCCCAATGTATTGGGAAGACCCATCACGAAATCCATAGCTATCCTTTTCCACTTTCACTGTGGAATTGGCATAGTAGTCCTGCAAGTCTCTGATGTTCGTACTTTACCTGTTGGAAGTTCTGGCATTTGGACACAAAATCAACTATGTCCCTTTTTATCCCGGGCCACCAGTAATGCTACCTCAAGTTCTTGTACATTTTGGTCACACCCGAATGAATTGAGTACCGCAAACCATGGGATTCCGCCAAAATTCTCTGAATTATATCATCAACCGAGGAACACAAATCCTCTCCCTAAACTACAACACTCCACCAGAGTCTAACATGACATCTCTGGACTCCCCGGATATTACCTTTCCTCGCAACTTACCCAGTTTCGGATCCTTAAACTATTTCACCTTTATTTCCTCTATGAAGGTGGCGTTGACCTCAATGCTGGCCAACAACCCACCTTGATCTGAAACACCCAAGTGCATGAACTTGGCCTATAAAGCATGAATCTCCTTGTCCAATGGTCATTTGGACGCCCCCAAACAAGACAAGCTACCCATGCTAACTGTTTTCTGGCTTAATGCGTCTGCCACCACATTAGCCTTACCTGAATGGTACTGAATGGTCACATCATAGTCCTTCAATAGCTCCATCCACCTTCTCTGCCTCAAATTCAAATCCTTTTGAGTGAATACGTGGTGCAGACTGCGATGAGCTGTGAATACCTCACACTTGACACCATAAAGGTAGTGTCAAATTTTCAATGCAAAAACCACCGCTGCCAACTCTAAATCACGAGTCGAGTAATTCCTCTCATGCACTTTCAACTGCCTGGATGCATAGGCTATCACATTCCTATCCTGCATCAACACAACACCCAAACCAGAATGTGAAGCATCACAGTAAACAACAAAGTCTTTACCTTCAACCAGCAAGGACCAAATAGGGGTTGTGGTCAAAAGCGTCTTGAGCTTTTGGAAGCTCTCCTCGCACTTGTCAGACCACACGAACGGTACCTCCTTCTGTGTCAGCATGGTCAGGTGAGTAGCAATAGAAGCAAAATTCTTAACAAACCTCTGGTAGTACCCCGCGAACCCAATAAAACTCTTCACCTCGGTCATAGAGCTAGGCCGAACCCAACTCTTGACTGCCTCAATTTTCTGGGGATCCACCATCACCCCCTTTTCTGACACTACATGCCCCAGGAATGCCTGAAGTCAACCAAAACTCACACTTAGTGAATTTTTCATAAAGCTTTTGGTGCCTCAAGATATCCAGCACAATACGAAGATGATTAGCATGCTCCTCCCTACTCTTAGAGTGGATCAAAATATCATCGATGAACACGATAACGAAGGAATCCAAGTAGGACTTAAACACCCCATTCATCAAACTCATGAATGTTGTTGGCGCATTGGTCAAACAAAACGACATTACTAGAAACTCATAATGCCCATATCGAGTCCGAAAAGCAGTTTTTGAAATATCCTCAGGCCCAATCTTTAATTGATGGTACCCCGATCTCAAGTCAATATTTGAGAACACTGATGCACCCTAAAGCTGGTCAAACAAATCATCTATACGGGGTAGAGGGTACTTATTCCGGATGGTCACCTTGTTCAACTGCCTATAATCTATGCACATTCGCATACTACCATCCTTCTTCTTCACAAATAAAACCGGAGAACCCCAAGGCGAAGCACTGGGACATATAAATCCCTTATCTAGGAGTTCCTGCAGCTGAGTCTTAAGTTTCCTTAACTCTGCCGGAGCCATATGATACGAAGTAATGGAAATGGGATGAGTGTCTGGCTCCAACTCAATACAAAAATCTATATCCCAGTCCGGAGGCATACCAGGCAAGTCCGCTGGAAACACCTCTAAAAATTCGAAAACCACTGGAACTGACTCAATAGGCGGGGACTCCACACTATTATCCCGGAGATGAGCCAAGAAGTCTAGACACCCCCTCCCCACTAGCTTCCTAGCCAGGACAAACGATATTATCTTAACTGGCTTAGGCCTGTACACACCTTCCCACTCTAGTCTATCCTTATCCGGAATCTCTAGAGCCACAGTCTTGGTGTTACAGTTCAACACACCATGATAAAGATATAGCGAGGTCATACCCAAGATAATATCAAAATCAGTCATATCCAGAATTACCAAATCTACCCAAGTATGTAACCCTACAAACACCACAAAACAGTCACGATATACATGAGTCACAATCACAAACTCTCCAACTGGGGTAGAAACATGGATAGGGGAATCAAGGATACCATAAGTCAAACCCAGCCCCAAAGAAACTCAAAAACACATAAGAATATGTAGAACCTGGGTCAAATAATATCGAAGCCATTTTATCGCAGACAAGAATAGTACCTGTGATCACTGCATCTGAGGCTTCTGCCTTGGTCCTCCCTAGAAAAGCATAGAAATGATCTCGATCATCAATTCGGGCAACTTCCTGGGCTGGCTGCGCTGCACCCCTACCTGCACCGCCGTTCCCTCGGTCTCCCCGGCCTCCCTAAAAATTACCTCGCCCACCCTGTGGATGACCCCTAGCATTACTGCCTCTGCCTACCGGAACCACTGCTCTAGTCTGCTGCTGACCCTGATTACCTGTCTTCCTATGTGGACACTCCCTCTTAAAATGGCCCAGCTCACCACAATGGAAGCAACCACGGTCAAGAGTAGGTCTACTAGCTAATGTATAGGCCGCTCTCTGGCCTCTAGGAGCTGAAGACTGAGCTCCCTGACGACCACCTGTAGTAGCTGGCAGAGCTGACAGAATAGGATGGGCCGGGTAAGTCTGCTGATGCTGGCCCCTGGAGTATGAACCACCATAGTTTCCCTCATTTCGGGGCTTTTTGGCTAAAGCCTTAGCCTGCCCCGCTTGCCTAACTCCCTCTATCTTCTTCACATAAACCACCATATCATTAAAGCCCTTTCCTGAAGAAGTCATATGCACTGACAGAACCTGCAGTTTACTATTCAGACCCTTGATGAACAACCGGACCCGTCCTCCTCGGAACCCAACATCTGTGTAGAAAAATGAGACAACGCATGGAACTTAGCCTCATAAGCTGAGATCGACATGCTACCCTGCTCCAAGTTCAAAAACTCATCTTTCTTCTGATCCCTCAAAGTACGGGGAATGTACTTCTCTAGAAATAACGCGTGGAACTGCTCCCAAGTCAGTGGAGGTAAAATAGAAGACCGACACTCAACATGAGACCTCCACCACTGTTTGGCATCACCCTGCAGCTGAAAAGTGACAAATTCAACCCCATGCTAACGTACAATACCCAACTTGTGCAACCTCTCATGGCAGTCCAGAATGAACTCATAGGCATCCTCCTTGTCTGTACCCTAAAACGTCGGAGGTTTCAGCTTAAGGAACTTAGTCAGCATCTCATGCTCATTTACTGTCATCACTGGGCATAGTATTGGCCTGAGGAGATCATTTGTGCCCAAAGCTGCGTCCATCCTAGGTGTTGTAGTAATCACTGGCTGAGTATCCAAGGCCTTATTTGCATAAGCTACGGGTATGGCTCCAGCACCAACCAACCCACTCAGAATATCCCACGCCTTCTTAAAAGCTTTTGGTGTCATAGTAGGAAGACCTTCACCCCCAACTGGTGCCGCCTCCGCTTGAGCCCCTCCATCCTCTACAACCACTTCTTCTACTTCCTCAGCCACATGCTCCTGAGGTGGGGGAGGGGTTACCTCGCGTGCAGCAGTAGCTCGAACTCCACCCTTAGCGGGTGCAGCTTCAGCTCGTCCCCTGTCCCTTCCCCTACCTCTGCTATAAACTGTCGGGCCCGCTGCTGGGACCGCTGGCCTTGCTCCATTGTTCCTTGTAGTAACCATCTGTGGAGAGAAGAGTGAATGAGGTTAGATACCAATTTGTATCACCAGATACCAATTGGAATCGAGTTATAGCACGAAGGAAAGAAGGAAGAGATAGTTTTTCCTAAAGCCCCATAGCCTCTCGAAGAAAAGTACGGATGTCTACGCACCATTTCGCAAAACTCGACTAGACCTGTTTGGTACGACGAGATCAATGAACCTAGTCTCTGATACCATATTTTTTCATGACCCAGACCATCGTGAGTGGCACCCACCCAACCCCTGGATGAGCGAACCAGTAGAGTTCAACCCTTTGCCTAGACTAACAGTCTAAAACCAGCAAACAGAAAGCAAACTAGCAATTAAACAATGCAAAACTAAAGCTTTAATATAATCTGCGGAAAATCCCTCCTATGAACTAAAAGTCGTTGTACCAAACATCACTACCAATATCTAGAATACGGGGATGCAACCCCAAAAGAAAATACGAAATAGTTTCAAGTCCAAAATAAGTGGACTACAACTCTAAAGATAAGCCCAAGGTAGCTTGATCAAACAGCTCACCCTTGAAGTCAGAAATCATCTGCACTAAAGATGAGGTCGCGTCTTAGCTGCTGGAAGATTTCCTGTACTCACCAAAAGAAAAGCAAGTGCAGTATCAGTACACCACCACTGTGTACCGGTAGGATCATCAGTCAGTTTCTAAATAAATAGTGTATAAGCAGTACAACAATATCAAGTAGAAGGTATGGAAAACATACACAATAGCCACAGACACGCCTAGACTACCAGTCTCTACTTAGCCTGTTCCCGCATGAAATCCACCACCTAACTCTAAGCCACAACCATATACCATTAACTATACCTTTCCGTCTAGCCCAGACCCACCCTGGGATTCCCTCTAGACTACACACATGTACCTTGAATCAACCCGGCCTAAACCAAGACCAACACAAATGTCAATGAACAACTCGACCTAAACCAAGACCAACACAACAGTTAACCAGAATTTCCCCGGCCTCTCAAGGACCACCAAACCAATAAAACATTTCAATAAGCAGCCCGGTCCATTCACGAAACCAATATCAATCAATGCAACATAATAATAACAATGCAATGATGCAGCAAAAGTAAACCCGTACCAGACGTGGTGCCCGTGCCAACCAATTGTTATACCCGTACCAGGCGTGGTACCCTGCCAACCATTTATTATACCCATACCAGGCGTGATACTCGAGCTAACCAAATGTCAATAATCCAAAGTCAAATACATGAACACACAACTTGTAAACCAATAAGCAAATACCGTTCAAATCATAGACTGTAAAGCAGAAACCTTAGACATTCTACACAACTTCCCTAAGCAATGTAATTCATACAATCACTTAGATATGAGTACAAGAATATACAACATTCACAGAAATCGTAAGTCATCACCTACCTCGAAATGATCCAAGCTCTATTCAACCCGAATTTTCCCGTGTTTCGGATTCCGTTCTCGTTCTTGGTCTAAAATGACACACAAGTACATATAATTAACAGACAAGGCCTGCACAGTACCCGGATTACACTAAATCCCCAAACCCCAGGCCACCCATGATCATCCCACCCTTTTCTCGGGCTTCCCACCGTTAATTCACCTACTTCTATCATTTTTTACGGATAAAATAGAGAATTAACCAACCTATGATCATAAAAATATACTTTTATCAATACCCAAGAACATACATTCTTGGAACCCCCTTCCTTTCCCGAATTCTACCATTCCTAGGTTATTCCAACCTTTTTCCAAATCCCCTCCTAGCAATTTTACCACATAGAAAATGTAGTACCAAGATTGGGGAACAAAAACTTTACCTTAGGGAAGAATTTTGATGGAAAAAGGTAGAAAAACCCCTGGAATCGCCTAGCCCCTCTCCCAAAACAAATTGTAGAAAACTGAACTATTTTGGGGAAGTTTCTGCATTAAAAACTCTTCGCCCGCTATAGCGGTCCCCGCTCCACTCTAGCGGTCCCACTATAGTGAACGACTTCCGCTATAGCAGTCTTAAGTGGGTGTTGACCGCCTTGACCACCGCTATAGCAGTATTTTCCACCGCTATAGCGGAGGTCGCTACGACGGACCGTTGCGCTCGTTATGGACAGAATGTCCAGAAATCTCCCAGTTTTGGCTATTTTACAACGCACTTGCTTTCCCCGACGACCCAAAACAACCCCTTCATGTCAAACACAATTTTGGGAGTTCTACTTACCCAAATTCAATTCTGAAAAATCCCTCGAACTCCTTTATGTCTTGGATACGTGGAAAACTAGCTCAAAACAAGACACAAGGATCAATCCTTATCCGGATTTTCCTAGACTCTACCTCACTCCAAAACTGGCTGAGGCTAGCCTAGCCCATAATTTCAAACTCCCAAACCCGGAGTTTTCTCACTCTAAAACTTGGCACGATTGGAATACCCGTAACAACGGACCCGGTCGTTACAATATTCTCTTGGTGAAGAAATGGATAATGCTGCTAATATGTTAGAATCAATTAATCCTGTACGCTGAAGTTAAGCAATTACATCTGCAATAACTTCTGATCACATAGTTCTCTTTTGTTCCTCGATTTGATTCTCCATAATTTACATCATTTCTTGCATTTGTTGCACGACATCATTAATGACATTTAACATTGGTTCAGAATTGTCATTTTTTCTTTTCAAAGAAGTTTTTGTAACCCCTCCTCCATACAGTGTTAGACGTCCCAGATGTTCAGGACTCATGATGGCTGAAAATGCATCAATAAACTGATCATCCATAATTAATTGTGTTTCAATTTTGTTCATTTCAAATTAATAAAGCATACCTAAAAAGCACATTCAAGTAAGTAAAAACTAGAAACAAATACTTCATGTCAATAAAAACTTAAAATTAGATAAGTTTCACATAATTTTACTAGTTGTGTCTTCATTCAAAGCCTTATATGAACGATTAGTTTTTTTGCTCTTGTGATCTCAAAGAAATCCTTAAATGATACAGTTCCCCCTTTCTCTTTTTCCTAGTCATATGAAAATGAATATTAAGAATTATTTAAAATGATAGGTTAAAACTCAATAATAAATAAGAAAATACACTAATTTATTGCGAATTAAAGTAAAAAAAATTTGCTAACAGTGTGTGAATTCATCAGCTTCTTTCGATTCTCAATATTTATTTTAAATATTTTCTATAAAATAAATCAATATTATTAACTAAAAGTAATAAGGGGCTACAGAACTTAGCTTGCTAACATCAATATGATCACATATTTTGAAATATGGTTTACCTTGAATTTTTCCGACTTCTAATATATAAGGAGCTCTTTAAATTGACATTTTGAAATATGATTGAATTTTTTAGCCATTCAAACTTCATCATTTTCATATGAATCGTAATGATCGTCCTTCAATTCATAGTAGTCTTAACCAACCTTTCGCAATATTAGGGATATCATATTTTATCTACAATTTGGTATCATTCAGTTAGCTAATGTATGTAAAATATTTTTACGAATAACTAAATATTGAAAACTTCAAACCTTGATATATTCTCATAAATCATCTTTAATATCCATGTGCCTTCAATCGAATATACCAAGTAGACAAAGGGTCACATTTTTTGCGAGTGTGCCTAGAAAGCTACTTAACTCTGTTACAACTTCATTAGTAGGGTCAACGGATTGAAATTTTCTATATAGTAGAATTAATTTTTTCTCAATTCGATCATGTACCTTGTGCATTTGTGTTCTACCTCTTATTTTTTTAGTGAAAAGCCCTTCAGCTATAAATAAAAAAGAAATTAGAAGTCATGAAATAATTCTCTGAGTTCTAACTATATGTTACCTTGTTCTTTAGAATCTTCATTTGTTGGAGTTGTTGAGTTTATTTGCACTTGATTCTTTACAGATTGTTCACTTGCTTGGCATTGTGCTGCTATTGGTTGTTGTTCATCAATTAACTTTAGCAAATGTTGTTTCTCCAATCGTATGACTTGAACAATTTTATTTGTTGTTAATATTCGTCATTTTTTATTTGTCATAGCTGATAACCATTCAGGTTTAGCATATATCTTTTTTTCCTCTTTTTTTTTTCTTTTTAAAGGTCCTTCTTGATCCATGACTATTCAAATTTGTGTTACTTAAACATAATCACCAAATGAACTTTGTACACTTTGTACTGTTCTTTCACTGGTTAATACACTAAGATCATTTAGCAATCTCAATTACTGAATGTAATTAAGTATAATTCTGGAACAATCATAACTCACTATTCTACAGAAAATTAGATGAACTGATTTTAACCAATTGAATTATGATTGTTAGAACATAAATTTATCTATTAATATAGAGCAATGAAAGCAATCTCTCTCTCTCTCTCTCTATATATATATATATAAAAGAGGGTTATAGAGAAGGTGATGTGGCGCCCCTTTATGGCCTCCAATTGCATTTATCCTAAAACGTGAAGTTGAGGTTTTAAATTGATTTTGACCCGACTCGGTTCGCGACCCTGTTTCTGCCAGACAATCCGCGGTAAAACAGTTATAACTTGTTACTCCGAGATCAGTTGGACGTGAGGTATTGTGCGTTGGAAACTAGACTCGTAGACCTTCGATTTGGTATTTCGGGGGACTTCTAACTCTTTATATATTGAGAGAAAAGCTCTGAGACATTTTACTCAAAGTTCAGAAAATTTATTAAAGAAACTTACGATAACTTTTGCCGACTTGCTTGACTTCAAAACTTATCCTACGACCAAACAAATGGCCCCGGCACCGAACTACCGGTGCCGATAATCCTTAAATGACTTGGGGCCGCTACAAACAAGCTCTAACGGTACAAGAAAAACGTATACGTGGAAATAACCGGAAGGGTCATTACAATATCTTAGGGGTTACAAAATAACCTACATCTGTTTGCATTCTCTACTTAAATAATATGTCCTTTCAACTCCTTTCCATCTAACTATTTGTATGACTTAATCAATCTATAAATAACAATACCCATGGAGTTGTTGGATGCTCATTTCAATTTCTCATTTTTCTTTTTATTTTTTAATATATCCAACAATTTTTGTTTTGTTTTTTCTTCCAAACTTTTGGTTCTGCAGTTTTTTTTAAAAAAAGTTGTTTTATAACCGAGTTCAACAAATTGAAAAAAATTGTACAGATTTAGAAGGAAAAAACTCCATCATTGTTTCTCGAGTATCATGAGAATATATTGCTCTTGAAGTGTTCATGCTTAAAGGAAAAGATCAAGAATAGACTTTTCTGACATTTACTATATAAGTGCACGTAAAAACAAGTTTTCTTCTTATCCTTTTTTTGAAATCTTTTACTTTTGTGTACTTGAAAGTTGAGACGTTGGATGTGATGAACAAAAAGATGCAAACGGGACTCTTACAAAGAAATGAGAGAAAGTTCTACCATTTCTAATGCACCAACAAAAGAGAGTCTTGCTTATAATTTTTCAATGTTGTGCTGCTATGACTATTTTTTCTTTTTTTTATTAGTACAGTTGTAGTATAGGGTCATATTTTGATTTTGTCTTTTATTTAATTTTCTAAACTTTTTTGTTGGCTTGCATTATGAATTGTATGTTTAGATTAGATTTTAAAAGAAAAATTAAAGATACTTTAGTATTTGAAAGTAAATATTACTCTTTTCTTATACGTGACAATTTATATATTTTCTATGTCATTCAAAGTTAAAAAAATATTATTTCATCCATTTCAAGTTATATGTATTACTCTTTTTTTTTAATTTGGCTAAAATAATTAATTTATATATTTGGTAATTCTTTGAATCCAACATTCTATATGACATATATAAATCAATAGATTCAAAAGATATTTTGATACGTTATATGCATTTTTAGTTTAGCAACATATGATTCAAAAATAAATTCTACTTTTTTAGTATCGTGTAAAATTAAGATACATAATAAATATATATTCGCCTACTTTTTTATGCCAATAATAAAAGTGTGTGTGTGTGTATATATATATATATATATAAAAGATGATGTGACACCTTTTTTTGGCCAGCATTTCTGTTTATTTATTTATTGTCAATTATTTTTTTGCTCCTTTCTCTTATTTTCTGCTTAAGAAATTACTTAAAACTAAATAAATACTCTCCATTAATTTTTTTCATTATTAGAATTTATATACAAGATAAGGTATTTATTATCCAGTGCCATAATATATTTATCACACGTTATTTACATAAAGAATGTAAGACTCTTCCATTCCCTCGCTTAATTAATGCACTTAATTTTCATTATGTCTTCATTATTAATTGAAAAGTCAATTCCTATATCTGAAGATCATTTTACAACATTTATTTATAAGCTTGCCTCTTTCTCTTTATTCTTTTTTTTCTTGGTATGTTTCATATGTAATAAGCGGTAATTATATATACTCATTATTTTTATTTTTTCACGACAAAAAAGAAGATATTAGAATGCATAATCTTATTTATTCTTGTACATATCGTTTTTCAATCTTCTTAAGATTTGGTGAAATTGAATTTTAGGATATAACGATGCAACTAAATTTGCTATTCACTAATCTAAATTTAATACCACTCTCTGTGTCAGCCTATATCTATCGATGTTTCTTTATATTTAACTTTTTAATTTTATTAATTAAAAGGTAATTATCTCTTTTTCTTAAACTTTTTTAACTTGAGTTATTAGGTAATAATATTTTTTTGAAAGTTTTATCTTCTCAACTTTTCTAACAATGTGCATATGGATTGTATTGTTCTTTAATTTTGATCTTCGCAATTTTTTAATATTACGATTATGAGTTATAATATTTCTAACTTGATATTCGTTGTTTTTGTTTCAAGTATATGCACTCAAGAAAAGTGTTGAAGCTAACAAATAAGTAGCAGGATATCATAATTTTCTTTTATTTTTTTTCTTTGTATTTCTTTCTTCTTCATTTTTTAGTAAGTCGATAAATTTCATGTATTTCATGATTCTACTTTTTACACATTTATATAGTCAATTCTCATTTCTTTTAATAGAACTATCCTTTAATTTTGAGTTAAATATTATAATTAATGTCTACTATAAAATATATATTTTCTTATTTATTTTTAAATTTAGGGTGATATCCATTTTCTTAAAAGCAATCCTAAGTAGTAGCACTTAACACCATTTGCATTTGTCTCTTTCTTCTTTATTTTTTTTTCTTCTTCTTTATTTGCTTTAAAGTTTACCTCCATAACTCATCTATTTATTTTTCTTATCTTAATGATATTCATAACTTTCATACTTTTCATATTCATAACTCTCAAATATTTAATTTAAAAATTTAAAATACCTTATGATATTTTTTTATTTTTATTTATATAAATTTATATTTTTTTTTATTTCATATAGACTATACTTAAGGTCATACTTTCATTTCATACTAGTTAACTTAACCGTGCTTCATGCAGTCAAACACATCTTTTTTTGATTTAGTTAATATAGAAAATTATATAACTAAATTCTAACTAATAATATATAAGAAAAAGACATATTAAAAGAATATAACAAAATTTTGTGAAATCATCTTGTCAACTGGCAAGGAGAAGTTAACATATATAGTAACGCAAGTCCTCTCATATTTCCTTAATATTTAAATTCTTTTTCATAATTACAGACTTCTAATTTTTACAAATCCTCTCAACTTTTATCTTAACTAAATATTGTTCATGACTAATCCTAATATTATTATAAAAGATTTTATTATAAGTTAATTGAAAAATGATGATATTTTTTTTGGAGAATTTCAAATAGTGTAAAATAGGAAAATCTTAAACAATAATTATTCACCTCAACAATCCTTTATGCATGTTGTAGATTTTCATCTTACCAAAAGTAATTAATTAATTTAAAAAAAAGAGAAGAAGATGAAGAAGAAGAAGAAGATAGTAAATAGAGGGAGAGGAGTCATTGTGTAACCTCCAAACGTTAAACACTTCGTGTGAATCAAAAGTAATTAGAAAATATAAATTAGATAGGAAGAAATTAATGAAAAAATTATATTATACTATTAATTAAATCCTTTGATATGATAATTAACTAAAAAGATCTATTAATTAACATAGCTATTTTTCACAAATATTAAAAAAAAAAGTTCATAAATCGGTAATGTGCTACAAACTTTTAAATATTAACGTAAAAATATTGGAAGTAATTTATCCTAATATTTGAACAAATATGAAAATAAATTAAAGAGTATTATAAATAGCATGACCAGAACAAAGAAGGAAGAACGAAAAAAATGACATACCTTGAATCAAATGTTCTTTTTTGATAAAGAAGCGAATGCTTCACACAAGAGCTAGACGTGACTTTTTAAAAAAAATTCATTAATAAGAAATATTTATTAACATAGCTATTTTTCACAAATATTTAAAAAAATAAGTTTTTGAATCAGTAATTTCTAAATAATGTGGTAAAATCACTTGAACTAATCATCTATCCTATTGTTAAAATAAATCTAAAATAAATTAAAGAGTATTATAAAGAGCATGCTTGAATACAGTGTTGTTACTATGAAGAGGCGACAAACGTGATTTTTTCAATTAAAAAAAAATTATAGAGTGCTAACTTGAAAGTTTGAAGGTAAAATGTAAAATCTAATTAAAGAAATTCAAAGTAAAAACAGTTTTGTTATAAAAGGGTTCATATAATTTTCTGTTTCCTCTTGATTTTCAACAAATTTGCTATCTCTTATAAAGAGGAGACGAATTCAAACTTTCTATCTCTTATAAAGAAGGAGACGAATTAAATATTAGCAATTAGAGAATGCACATAATAAGACCCACAAATATTTTATATGAAAAGATAAATTCAACTGCTTAAGAAAATTAACCTTAAACAACTGCTTAACGTAACCTTGACCCATTGCATAAGCAACTTCTATGGCAACACATTCTTGAAAAACTACCAATAGTGTGCTAACCTTCTTCTTCTTCATCATCATTATCATCTCCAACAAAATTTAGTGAGATTAGAAGTAGGAAAAATACAAATTCTAAAGAATCTATTAATAGACTAATAACATATATATTCTTGAAAAACTACCAATAGTGTGTTAATCTTCTTCTTCATCATTATCATCATCATCATCTGCAACAAAAAATAGTGAGATTAGAGAAAGAAAAATACAAAATTCTAAAGAATCTACCAATAGACTACACATAGCATATAATAAAAAACGATAACCAAAGCATATGACACAAACATGAAGTAAAAACTTGATTTTATTTCTCTCTTAAGTAAGAAACCGATGGCATTGGATATTCTAATGCAAAATTAAATAATTGTGGGTTATGAACATGAAAAGTTTGAGACTTATAAATTTATTAATACTAATTAAGATTAGAAGTTGTGAAGATAAGAAAGTGTGAATTATGGAGATAACTTTTTAAAATAAAATAATTGAGAAAAAAGAGAAAAATATCAAAAAAAGAAAAAAAAAGATAAATATGAATGGAGGTAATTGAGAGGTTCCACGTCACCTTCTCTATATCCCTCCTTTATATATATATATTTGAAGTAGTGATGTTGTTATATTTTCTGTAATATTATATACAAATTTTAATTTGTTTGAAGAAAAAGACTTTTAAATAGTAATCTGTTTGTGGGAGTGGATGTTGAAAAGAGCTTGAGAAATTATGCTATATAAATATATATTTTTTGTTTTATGAGACCAGTCCAAGGTCATTCTCTCATTTAATATTTGAAGTAGTAATATTGTTATATTTCTTGTGGTATCATACTCATGTTTTAATTTGACTTGAAAAAGAAGGCTCTTGAATAATGTGTTAGTTCTACTATTTTGCATTATATTGTAAAAATTTATTTCTTTGGTAGAAAAAAATATTTCAAACTAAATATTAGAGATTGTCAAAAAAACTAAACGTAAGAATTAATGTATATACCTTTTATTTTACTTATATCATCATTTTTTGTTTTTTTTCCATTAAATTTGTGATTCTTATATTTATATTAATTTTTTGTTAGACAGCGCGAAGCGCGATCAAGTACACTAGTATATATATAAAGGAGGATCTTCAACTTGGTAACATGGCGCTCTATATGAGCTTCATTTGGATTTATATTTTTTCTCCTTTTTTTGGATTTCTTTTCAATTTTTCTATATAATATATCAACTAAATTACTTTAATTGGATTTACTGATGGAGAACTGAAAAGTCAGCAAATAAATGAAAAGACATAATGGTAAAATTAAAGTTGATAATTAATCTATTGGGTATGGAGAAAAGAAACGGCAAATGTTAATTATAATAAATTCATTATGTTTCTTATCATGTTTTGGTCATGAAGAAGACCATCATATGGGTAAGACATTTTCAATTGCATATTGGACTCCTTTTAGCGGTATACATCATTGTAACAAAGTCTTATCTGCTTGTATTTTGGTAGATTTGTCTTTGCATGAATTGGTTTTATACGTTTATAACCTTTCAAAGTTCTTCATTGCATATCTTCATGCTATACGTTTAACATTTTTGTACTTTCTATCTATTTTTCCCTTTTCTATTTCTCAGTTGTTGAAGTAATTTTGTTTGTGTTATGAAACTTGTGTACGGAGAAGGCTTTTACATTGCAGGCTTGACATGATCTCTTTCGGACAATAAAAATGATCAATACTATATTCTGTTAGGGTTTTTGCCCTGATATTCTTACCAAATTTGAGTTTTACTTTTCTTTAAAGTATTACCATAATTGTTTTTACTTTTTCGAAAAGGAAAATATAATTATCTTTCATATATGACTAACCTCTTTCTTGGAGGAAAGGTTTTGTACCTCTATAAATTGAAGATCCCTCTTCTCATTTCACAACACAATATCATCCACAATGTAGTCGTTAAAGAGTCTTGTGTAGGGGGAGATTTTCTCTCATTAGTTTTAATGTTTTTTAATATTAGTTTTTCATATGTAGGCCAATTGGCCAAATCATATGGAATAATATGCTTTTTATTATATTTCTTTTTGTCATCTGATTTATCGCCTTCAAGGTTTGCAAATATTAGCTTCCGCATGACGCCCTCTCTACTTCGAACCCAACAAGTGGTATCAGAGCCGGACGATCCAATGGGTTCAACAATCCAATGAGTCCAACAATTCAATGGGTTCAATGAGCCGATGGTTCAGATGGAAGACATGTTAAGATCAAAGTTGCAACCAACTTGCCGATAGTGAAGATTTTTTGTCAGAAAAAAAAGAATCCAAAATACTACATGTGGAGACTTTTCTCAACCATATTTTCAACAATCCTGCTGCTACATTTTCAAAAAGAAAAACACTTTTAACCCTACAAAGGGCTCACTTTTAACCTTGCAAAGGAATCACTTTTAACCCTGTAAAGGGCTCACTTTTAACCCTGTAAATGGCTCATTTTTAACCCTGCAAAGGGCTCATTTTTAACCCGAAAGGGCTCTAATATTTTCAACCCAAAAGGGCTCCAATATTTTCAACTCGAAAGGGCTCCACTTTTAAACATGACAAGCAACAGTGATGAAGATTATGTGAAGAATGAAGATCAAGCATGTGAAGAAACGGATCAAGTTTTTGTCAAAAAAATCAAGCCAAAAGGGGGAGATTTGTTAGGATTTTTGCCCTGATTTTCTTACCAAATTTGAGTTTTACTTTTCTTTAAAAAAGTATTACCATAAATGTTTTTACTTTTTCGAAAAGGAAAATATAATTCTCTTCCATATATGGCTAAACTCTTTCTTGGAGGAAAGGTTTTGTACCTCTATAAATTGAAAATCCCTCTTCTCATTTCACAACACAATATCATCCACAATGTAGTCGTTAAAGAGTCTTGTGTAGGGGGAGATTTTCTCTCATTAGTTTTAATGTTTTTTAATATTAGTTTTTCATATGTAGGCCAACTGGCCAAATCATATGGAATAATATGCTTTTTATTATATTTCTCTTTGTCATCTGATTTGTCACTTTCAAGGTTTGCAAATATTAGCTTCTGCATGACGTCCTCCCTATTTCGAACCCAACATATTCTCGATATGAAGACTCTATTAGTACAATTCATTGATGGAAGAGATGGGTTAAAGATCTGCCAATACCCATATTATTATGGATGACGAATAACAACATTTTAGACGCAGTTAGACCAACAAGTGTCATTCTTTTGCTCTGGACAGGATATCACAAGAAACCTTCAATCGATATTATATTAGTTGCTTTCAAAATCAGTGATGGGGATACTTATTTCCTTTTGTATATACACATTCCAGCAAGAACGACTGAGTGAAAAACATGTTTGTCTATAATATGTGAACTATAAAATGAATATATGATTTTATATTTTGCAGAAATTTTTTATCATGAAGCACAAAATAGATCATGAAAGAAACTTTTTTTTCTCGTGGCAGAGGTAACTTGTCTTATTGATTTCTTCGAGAAGCTTCCGTTCACATGTTCTTCGTATGCTTTTAACTTTATTTTGAGTTTCTCGGGATAGTTTCTTACTTCTTTTAATGCTTCTTCTCGGTTTTCTCGAATTATCTTCTTCAATGTAAATCTTATTCTTTCTTTATTAAATCTTGACGTGACTTCTTTTTATCTATTCATGATTAGTTTTTGAAGATTGAGAATTGATTTATGCACGGGTGATCTTCGGGAGACTTGCATGTAATTCGACTGTGGTGTAAAATTAAGACTTATTTCATTGTATTAGTATTATTTAGAATCTAAGCAAAAAGACTTTTTCTTTTCATTTTCTTTTTTGATTTTGATACAAATATTTGGTATTACATAGATAAAATCCACATATTTATATCTACATATATATATATATATATATATATATATATATAAAGGAGGATCTTTATCTCGGTGACGTAGCATTCTATATGAGCTTCATTTGAATTTATCTTTTTTCTCTTTTTTTCTTAAATTTTTTCCTTCATTCTTTTCATTAATCAAGTTGTTTAATGATAATAATAATAATGATAAATTCTATCATATTCAACATATTTACAAGGAGTAACTACTAATAACTCACATGTAAGAAGACACAGAGCAATAGCGCGGAATTAAAATGTAGGCGTAACTCCAGCCATCGTCGGAGTAGTCGGAATCGTCGGCGGCGTTACTTTATTCCGGTAAGTCTTCTAAGCACTCAAACCTCACTCAAGATGGTGTAGATCTTAGAAGGAGAATTTGTGCTTAGGGACCTTTCCAGATTTACCCTTATTTATAATGTTTTCCCATCAAGAACATTGGTCAGCAGTTTCAGAAATGAGAAGCCCGGGCAACGGTTATGGAAGATTTGACATTCAAAAATCCTTGGCAGTTGAGCGGAGAGTAAGTTACAACTCACCATGGTGGTTACAGACATGGAGGTTACGGATCATTTGAATAATGACAACATTCTCCCACTTGGTTCGTATACTCTAATCCCATAAGTGAAACATAATACATGAATCATGACGATAGTTCCTCTTAGGGCGAGCAGTATCTTTCATGTATCAAAATGCATTATGCCTCTAAGCCTTAACCCACATACGTAGCGAATAAACTCAATGTTTATTCTAGGTCCATATTTTAGCGATATTTTTCAAAATAGAACTGAATGTGCACACAGTTACAAATACAAGAAATATCATATATAAAATAGAGTTTCATAAACATTCGTTGTTACAATAAAACTTTTACATAGTAGAACTAAGTCCCATTGTGACTAGATGATCCTTAAATTTTTGTGGTGGCATGCCTTTAGTTAAAGTATAAACTAACATAAATTCAGTGCTAACATGTTCAATGACCACTTTCTTGGGAATACCCGGTTCATCGGAACTTCAACCAGAAGAGGTAGGCTCGGGTTCCTGGTATAGGTATAAGAAAGCCAGTAGAGCTTAGAGGTAGACTGTACTTCTATGCGTACTGAGCTGAGGTCCTCCCCGCAGGGATAAACTATCTTTGCCATACTTCCTTGATAGGTGAGACTTCGCCCCTTCTTCTTCTTCCCACGAAACTGAAACTAAAGAATTCTTTGTAGGGTCAGCTTACCAATCGCTCTATTTTCTCTTTCCTTTCTTGTGTATGAGTTGAATTTTGAGTAATCGATGAGACTAGTAAGGATTCTCCAATAGGTATAACCCTTGTCTTTGTTCTTTTTTAAATGCTTGAGTCTTTCAATGTCAATGCTTCGGGTACTACTAGGCACAACATAGCGAGAAGTCGTTCTGCTCTGTTCATCTATCCCTAACAATAACAAGCAAGAGGGGGTGCTAAAGTTCAAATCCGTAGTGATCTCTGCTGATGTATATAGTGTGTCACGTTAGGTAACTTGACTCATTTCCATCGATGAAATGAATCAATCTCGGTATGTCACGAATGAATGTTGTCCACGACTCTATCTGGGTTAGTCCAGGTTCGTTATCAAGTTCCAATTCAAATTTTGATTTTCGTGTATATTGATGTGATTGTTCCGCAAGTCGACATGAAACTAACTTGCTAGCATGGAATTGCAACAATAAGGAATGAAGGTTCCGGTTGCAGTAAATGTCTCAAAGCTAGACTTGAAGCATGCTTCAAGTGGGAACTGTCTCATCCATCTGAACAGGACAACTGAATGAATGCCGCTGACGAAACCAAGTCCGAACTACCTACAATATGGCCATACGTTTCCAGAATGCAAACAAAGTAACTACTGCCACATCCATTGCTTTTGACTATGTTGTGGGACCGCGAAGACAACCCACCACTAGAGCTTGCTTTAGTGCCGGCAGGCGGGTCTAGAATAGATTCCCCAACGGGTCCTGACTTTTCAACAACAGAGGCGAAAACTTACTCTTTCAAGTCAAAGTCAAAGTCGGGTAGACTAAGATGGAGTTTATTTTACAGTTGTTCCAGGGATATGGGTATAGAGTGAATTCTATTCACTCTTTATGAAGTGGATCAGAGATGCCTTATATCATAAATATAAAAGTCAGTATGGTGCCCCGGTAGATGCGCAGACCGAGTGAGTTTCCGCCGATCCAGATCAAAGATTGAGGACTATGAGGGTACGGTGCTATCCTTGTACTTTGTTTGTTGCACATGGCCTAATACTTGCCCCCTTTTTCTCACTCTTTTGGTGTCAATTTGAATCTATTTTCTTTATGCTACCGAAAGACGGAAAGGGGAACTGACTCGTTCCTTCCTTGCGGAGGACGAATCAAGGCCTGAAGTTGGTTCGTCGAGCAAGAGGAGAGAAGGATCAACAAGGATTTCATACCCTATGCTAGTTCTTTTTCTCTCTCCCCCAGATATTTAATAAGTCCTCCACCTATTCTCGTGTGACGACATCTATGATTGTGAAATTAAGGAATGAACAGTTGCAACAATCATGTTCAATTTCTTTTGACAGTTTTAGATTGTGGTGCTTTGTAATCAAGGGCGAGAAGGAAGTTCATGGAAAGGTAGCTCACATACCTTTCCAGGCCTAATTCTTTAATAATCACTTCAGCTCTTTCATACTTCTGACGTCGACTCATCTTGCTTGGAAGTCTTAAGAATGCAGCAAAAACGAAGGTTTCCTCTACAGTCAATTGTGGAAAAAGCACATCGTCTTGTGTCACGAAACCCACCTAGCACAACATTGCTCAATTCGGTATGGAAGTTAATACAAAATCATATTGAAAGAAAGACTTTTATATATTCTTGGTTTTAAGGCAATAGAAAGAGAGAAGGAAAAAAGAATTATTGATGGATAGGTAATATACCTCCTATTGATAGCTGTATTATATGGGATGTCATTGTATGTGACAGTTCCTCTGACATTTTCTTGCAATCTTCCTCCCAATATCTTTAACAAGGTTGTTTTCCCACTGCCAGAACCATTAAGGCAAGAATTTCACCCTTCCTGCCTTGAGTATCTGCTTGTAATTGTCATGCTCAAACTGGGAAGCTACCTTTGATACAACTGCCTTGACAGGAGGAGGAAGCTTGGCTAATCTTCACCTTGTACTCAACATCCGCGAACTGCATTCAAAGACCATTTAAATGGCAGAAGCCAAAACTCTGAAACATATATCAACAATTTGATTCTTTGAAACATTTCTGAGAAATGAAAGATTGGTTAGAGAAAAAATTACCTTGAGAAATATGGGGAGGGGTTGATCTTTATCAGCAATTGATGTATCATCCTCTACCTCTATATCAATTTCAGAGCTTCTGTTTCTGAGGTAAGCTTGAGACATGAACTCTATGTTATGGCCAAAGCCATTGCTTCCAGCAATCTGCATGGAGCCAACAGCTGGAGGGGACAATGACAAATCCTCAATTTCATCTTGTCTAAGATGCTCCATTATGTCATGAACTGCAAGTTAAGCGTTGCTCTATCCTGGGTGTTGGACAAAGTTCATTGTTATATATGGTGGATAAGATAGACATAACCAAAACTCTGCCTAAATCTTGAAACTGTTGAGCCACATGCTTTCTATGGGAAACTCGAGACTCTTTAGAATTGTGAATTTCTAGTTATCACACGCACTTGGTGCGCTTGACTTTCTTCTAAATTCTTTTTTAACCAAGTGTTCAAATGACACTGTTTGGGGTATTCTAACTCAGCAACGACGTACTAGCTGTTAATACATAATTAACTAAATAAAAGTGTTCCCTCTCTGATATCTAAGTTTTTTAGATGAGACGGTTCACACAATTCACCATAGTAGAGCAGGCAGAGGTCCAGGATTCGAGTCTTGCCGCCACTTATTAACAGTGGAGGTAGGAGATCCAGTTAACGAAAAGGCTAGGCTGCAGCTATTCAAGCATCTCAAAGTCTGATTTCTCTCTCGTATTGAGATCTTAGAATGCTATACGCAGCCCCCCTGCAAGGTTACTTTAGATAGCGGTATTTTCTGTATAAGATTGGCATCCCCATTCTAAGGTTACTTAGTACTTAGGTCGTGAGTTCCGATCTTAGTAGCCTTTATTCCCATCCCGCGTAAGAACATAGGTTTTTTTCCTCCCATCCCGTGATAAGGAATCCTTAACACGTTCTCTTATGGATAGATACTTGATGTCGATATGCTTGCTTCAACTTCCACTTTTTTTATTCTTAGCCATAAAGACAGCAGCTGAATTGTCACAATATAACCTTAATGGTTTAGAGATTGAGTCGATAATTCTCAGCCCAGATATGAAGCTCTTCAACCATACACCATGTGAGGTAGCCTCAAAACAAGAAACGAATTCAGCCTCCATAGTAGAAGTAGTAACCAGAGACTGTTTGGCACTCCTCCAAGTTATAGCTCCACCGGCTAATATAAAAATATATCCTGAAGTTGATTTTCGTGAATCAACACAACCAGCAAAGTCTGAATCAGAGTAGCCAATGACTTTCAAGTCATCTGATCGTTTGTACATAAGCATGTAGTTTTTTGTCCCTTGAAGATATCTTAAGACTTTCTTTGCAGCTCTCTAGTGGTCAAGACCTGGATTACTCTGATATCTTTCCAACATTCCAACAACAAATGCTATGTCAGGTTTTGTACAAACCTGATCATACATCAAGCTTCTGACAACAGAAGTGTATGGAATGTCCTTCATTTGTTCCCTCTCAAGATCGTTCTTCGAGCACTGATTCAAATTGAACTTGTCACCCTTCACGATAGGAGCTACACTTGGTGAACAATCTTTCATTCGAAATCTCTCTGAGATTTTATTGATATAGGATTCTTGAGATAGACCTAAGGTACCTTGATGTCTATCTCGATAAATTTTAGTGCCAATGACATAAGACGCACCACCCATATCTTTCATATCAAAACTTTTAGAGAGAATTATTTTACTTCATGTATCATTCCCTTATCATTGGATGCAAGTAAGATATTATCCACATATAGAACTAAGAAACATATTTTACTCCCACTAACCTTCTGGTATATACATTGATCCATAATGTTCTCAACAAAATCAAATGAAGAGATAACATTATCAAATTTCAAATACCATTGACGGGAGGCTTGTTTTAGTCCATATATGAATTTCTTTAACTTGCATACCAAGTGATCACCATTACTAGAGGAGAAACCTTCAGGTTGTTTCATATAAACCTCTTCCTCTAGATCACCATTGAGAAATGCGGTTTTCACATCCATCTGTTGCAATTCTAAGTCAAACTGTGCTACTAATGCCAATATAATGCGCAAGGAATCCTTTTTAGACACAGGAAAAAAGGTCTCTGTGTAGTCAATTCCTTCCTTCTGAGTGAATCCTTTAGCAACGAGTCTTGCTTTATATCTTTCTATGTTGCCTGATGAGTCCTTTTTAGTTTTAAAGACCCATTTATATCCAATGGCTTTTACACCATTAGGCAACTCGACAAGATCCCAAACTTTGTTACTTTTCATGGAATTCATCTCTTCTTTCATGGCATTGTACCACAGTTCTGACTCTTTGCAATTCATGGCTTGTGAAAAAGACTCAAGATCATTTTTGACTCCAATGTCAGATTCTGTAAATATACAACAAAGTCACTAGGAATTGCTGATTTTCTTTCTCTAGTAGATCTTCTTAATGTTGCATCAATATTTTCCTGAGGATCATGTTGTTCAATAGGTTGTTCAATAATTTCTAGAATTTCTTGAACAACTTGATCTAGTGGAACATCTTCAGCGACTTGTGAAACCTCATTGATTGGTTGCTCAACACCCAATTGAACTTGAGGGGTATTATATACAACAATCAATCTTTGACTTGAAGTAGAAGGTTGATCTCTTATAGAAATTGTGTTTTGAAAATGATCACTCCCACTAATTAAGTCATTCTCAAGAAATTTGGCATTTCTTGATTCCACAATCCTAGTGTTGTTTGATGGACAATAGAATCTGTATCCTTTAGACCTTTCGGCATATCCAATGAAATATCCACTAATGGTCCTAGGATCCAGTTTCTTCTCTTGTGGGTTGTAGATTCTCACTTCAGACAGGTATCCCCAAACGCGTATATGTGTCAAACTCGATTTTCAACCTTTGAACAACTCAAAAGGTGTCTTTGGGACAGCCTTTGTTGAAACTCGATTTAATATATATACTGCTGTCTTAAGAGATTCAATACACAAGTACATAGGTAGCTTAGAGTTGCTTAACATACTACGCACCATGTCCAATAACGTTCGATTTCTTCATTCTGCTATACCATTTTGGTTTGGAGAACCAGACATAGTATATTGGGCAACAATCTCATTTTCTTGAAGAAATTTTGCAAATGGACCTGGTGCTTGTCCATCCTTAGTATATCTACCATAATACTCACCACCTCTATCAGTCCTCACAATGTTAATTTGCTTTTCGCATTGTTTCTCTACTTCAGCCTTGAAAACTTTAAAGACTTCTAATGCTTCGCTTTTATTATGAAGCATGTAGAGATACATATATCGTGAGTAATCATCTATAAATGTGATAAAGTATTTCTGACCATATGCGTCCATGTCTGGACAACATATATCTGAATGTATGATTTCTAATATGGTTGAACTCCTCTTGGCACATTTCTTTGATTTGTTGGTCTGCTTGCCTTGAATGCAGTCCACACAAGTACTGAAATCAGTAAATCTAAAGTACTAAGTACTTCATCATTTACTAATCTCTTAATTCTATCTATGGAGATATGTCCCAATCTTCGATGCCATAAAATAGAGGAATCTTCATTCATAACACATCGTTTAGTGCCAGCTTGGAGATGCATAACATTATGAGTGGAATCATTTTGTAAAGTAAGAGAGAAAAGACCATCAAACAGTGTACCAAATCCAACAAGTTTAGATTTATAATATAGATTGGAATAACCTTCTAAAAAGAAGGAATATCCCAAAGGTACAAGTCTTGATACTGGAATTAAATTCCTAGAAAAGTTAGGAACATAAAAAGTCTTTTCTAACTCTAAAATAAAACCACTACTCAGAACTAAAGTGCATGTCCCAATAGCTTTCACATGCGACTGCATCTTGTTTCCAGAATAGATGATTCACTCAGCTCCCACTGACTTCCGCAGGTTTCTTAAATCCTGCAAGGAATTCGTAATTTGGATTGTAGAAGCAGAATTAATCCACCATGTGTTATGATTAACATCAATCATATTAGCTTCATAACAAATAAGAGAGATTGAAGTACCTTTTTTTTCAAGCCATTGTTGATACTTGACACAATCCTTCTTTAGGTGCCCCTTCTTTCTACAGAAGCGACACTTGGATTCTTTCTTGTTGTCAGATTCAAGTGGAGCCTTTCCCTTCCACTTCTTATTAGCTTGATAGGTCTTCTTTCTTTGAGTAGTCATGAATGCACTTTCTCCTGTTTCCATCAGCAATCGACCCTCCTCTTGAACACACATGGCCATAAGTTCATTGATAGACCATTTATCCTTATGTGTGTTATAAGAGATCTTAAAGAGGTCGTACTGTGCCGGCAGAGTATTCAGAATATAGTGAATAAGAAAAGTTTCAGACATTTCGACCTCAAGAGTCTTTAGTTGAGCCGCTAAGTCTCGCATTTTCATGATGTGCTCGCGCACACCTCTCACACTAGTGAGCCTCATTGATGAGAATTTCATAATTAAGGTGCTGGCAAGTGCCTTATCTAAAGTCTCGAATTGTTCATCAATAGCCTTCAGTAATGCTTTGACATTGTTATGTTGTTCGACAGAACCACGAATACCAGCAGAGATTTTGATCTTAATGAACATAACACTCAAACGGTTAGACCGCTCCCATTGTTCATGAAGAGCAATCTCAGCTTGAGTGCTAATTTCATTAATAGGTGGTTCGTCTTTCCTGATAGCATAATCAATATCCATGCACCCTAAGTGAACGAGAATTCTCTCCTTCCAAATCTTGTAGTTCTCACCATTCAGTTCAGGAATATCACAAATATCAGAGAAATTCGCAGGTTGCATAACTGCAAAAATATACATATATACATGCTTAATAAATTTGAGGTAAATAATATAAAATGAATCTAGTGACATAAAAATTGCCTGTGGGCTAAAATTTTAATTCAATTAGACTCTTTCTTTATGATAGAATTATCAATTAACTAGCATGATATTCTATCTTTATGATAAAACTACTAAATTCTCATTCATAATTCCTGTGGGTAATTATGAAGAATATTTAATATTTATCCTAATTAATTATGCAACTCAATAATAAAAGTTCTTAAGTTAACATATCGTGCATAATTAATCACAATTCTAATGTTTAAAAATTTCTTTATGTGATTCTTAACTTTAAAATTTTATTTAATTAAAGATGATGTGGCTAATCTTCCATTAAATAAAACTCTTGATCACTTAAACATTAGTCTTTATTTAATGCCTATAATTTTCTTATGTGATTCAAAAATATGAGTATATAATTTTATTTAATCAAGATTGCTGTGGCTAAATCTTAATCAAATAAAATTATATGAATCACTAGACATTAAATTTAAAATCTTATACAAGATTATTACTGAACGTTATGTAATAAACTTAAAATATTATATGCTTAAGTATGTATATGTAAAAAGGAACAGATATTACATACAGTAAACATAATAAGTTAAGCACATAACATTTAAAATCTAATTAATTGCATATGACAACAAAGTTTGCCCAACTTCACCAAAAACAACTCATTTATCTACTATTATCTTTATTAAGCCTAAATACAGCCACATAAAAATAATGTAATAAAATAAGAGACCCAAAATGATATAGATGTCTAGTTGCAGATCTCGAAACCAAAAGGAGTAAAGGAGAATTCGTGTCTTTTATTATTACTTTATTAATTTACATTACATAAATAAAAGACAAAGTGATAAGGGGTCTAGCACTAATTTCAAAAGGTTGTCTTCAACCTCTCGACAGGTCCTTTTGACCCAGTTTCAAAATCATTTTCAGATCCATTCATATCAACCATTTTAGACATGAAAACTATATTTAAAAACATAGAAATGTTCAAAAATAAATTTTCACATGATTTCTACCATCAGAAAGCTTTAAAAAATTCAAAGAACAGATCTAAAAATAAAAACCCATTTTGAAGGATTTTTCTATTCCAAAAAATCAACAAGGCAGAGGCTAAAATGAATTGCTCTGCTACCAAATGTAAGAAGACATAGAGCAATAGCGCAGCGAAATTAAAATATAGGCGTACCTCCAGCCATCGTCGGAGTAGTCGGAATCGTCAGTGGCGTTACTTTATTCCGGTAAGTCTTCTAAGCACTCAAACCTCACTCAAGATGGTGTAGAGCTTAGAAGGAGAATTTGTGCTTAGAGACCTTTCCAGATTTACCCTTATTTGTAATGTTCTCCCATCAAGAACATTGGTCAGCAGTTTCAGAAATGGGCAGCCCGAGTAGTGGTTATGGAAGATTTGACATTCAAAATCCTTGGCAATTGAGTAATGGGAGAGTAAGTTACAACTCACCATGGTGGTTACAGACATGGAGGTTACGGATCATTTGAATAATGCCAACATCACACTTCAATTTATACTCTTAATAATATGCATAACTCCCACACTTTATGTCCATAACCCCAAAACTTTAATTTATAAGTTTGTGATGTCTTATGGTATTCTTTCATTTTGCCTATATAAGCTCTTGTATTGATTTATTTTTCTGGTTTGTGTGTTATGCTATGTTGTGAATTAACGATACAAAGTCTAGCACTGTTATAAACATTAAACAATATAATGAAGCTTATACAATATTGTTTGAAACGGCGCATTCGATAAGATTTTTGGAGCAATCTATCGTGACTACTGACTACAACAAATCAAGCTTCAGAGCAATTTTTACATGTTGAATTTTCTTTTCCATCTCTCCATGGTGTCGAGCCCCTAATGCAACTTCTATCACATTTTAACAGTGTATGTCCTGTTAAGTAGTCATTTTATTTATATGGTCTTTAGCTTTGATTACGTGTTCGTCCATTATATTATGTAAGAATTTCTTATTTCTTTTTTTTTTGGTAGTTCGTTATAGGTGATTTGATAAATTTTCAATGAATAAAAATATCGAAACTGAATTGTCTTATCGTATAAAAATTATATAATTCTTTCATTTCTACTATCTCTAAATATTAGAAGCGTAGTTTCAATTTTTGACAAATAAAAAAAAAAAAAAAAATTGGTCTAGAGAGAATTAATTGATTGAGAAAAAAATGTAACCTTAAATTGTGTTTAAATTTGGAGTTCGAGATTTACTTCCAATAGAAAAGGGTGAATTGTGTTCACATAACTTATTCATATGAACTCAAGTAGGACGTACTCTAAAGGTCTCATTCGTATTTGACAAGTGCACTATAAAATAAACTATGGGCAAAGAAGTAGACTACTAAGTGAAAATATATGTAGGGATGCTCGAAAGAATTTTCAATACTTGCAATATATGGCCACTACTGCTTTTAAGTGCATGCCTCATGTTTCATGTTCAAATAAATTACTTTTTTGTGAGAGTATTCTTTCCACACTATTAATATATACTAGTTTAGTGTACGCGCTTTGCGCGTGAGCAAAACGTGTATTATATTTAACAACAAACATTAAAAATAAAATAGGACTTTTTTTTTCTTACCATATAAAAGAAAAAAATTGGTCAAGTTAATTGATATAACATTAACCCAATTCAAATAATCTTGTATAATTTTCACACGTCAAACAGTAGAGTACCATCAGAAAGTTCTACGGGTTGTAAACACCTTAACAACATAAATAGTATCAATATGAATGATAAATAAAAGTCAAAAAAAATATACATTCAAATCTACTCGTAATCAACATGAAGTCTCAATAACATGCTCCACATGAATCTTTCTTTATCAAGATTATGACCTATTTAACAATGTAAAATTCAACAAAATTATAAAATGGAGTATGAAATAATTATTAGAAATAACAAAAGAAAAAAAACATATTAGTCTTACTTTACGTGATGGAGTTATTAGGCTTACTCCTACAAAAAAATCGTACAACACCAACCAAGGAGAAGGTTTTTTAATTACTCTCCGGACAAACAAAACCCTCCAAAACCCCCCTCCCTTGTTAACCCTAATTTTTTATTATAAAATTGTTAGTATTTAATATTTATAAGTATTTATAGGAGCCAACCTTTTCCAAAATTCAGCCGACTTACACCTAATAAAACTCCTTCTCTATTTATGACTTTACACGTTTTAAAATTTCTTTCCATTTATTTTTTATATTTATTATAGTTAATATTTAATATTATAAAAATAATAATATAATAATTATAGAGAAAAAGGTAAAAAGACGATTTTGTTTAGAGGAAAGATTTTTAATGAAGGGCAAAAAGTTCAAATCACATTATAAGGTGCTTCACACTTTTAATATAGTATAGATAGATAAATTAAAGAGGAAGAAAGTAAGATAACTTTTTTAAAATTGATAGTACTTCCATAATCTTTAGGGGTCATTTGGTAGCTGGTTTAGAAATGACTTATGCAGATATTAAATCTTGCATAAGTAATACCATGTTTGGTAGTTGGTTAGAAATTAAGTTATTTATGTATAAAATTAATACTGTGTTTGGTTTGCAATTTAGAAACTTTCATAACTAATACATGTATAACTAATACATATATAAGTAATCTCTGCATAAATAATATATAAATTCTCTCATAATTATATCCTACATTATTAATACCTGCATAATTTTTACTAGTTACTAAACGACCCCTTAGAGTTTTCAATTTTAGTGCTCTTTTTTATGGTACAAATTAGATGTCAACAAAGTCAATCTATCTTTTAACCATAAAAAGTCACCTGTATTTTCTTGTTTATTTTCAATATATCTTAATGGTGACTTTGGGCTATTTTCAATAATTTTTCGTATGTATATTTTCCTTTTAAAGCACGGCGTGCCTTTGTTTTGTATAGATGGTTGTCATTTTTATGAGCGATTTCCTATATAATTTTTAATTTTATTAATTGGTCTTCTCTGATGTTGACTATTGATTTAATTCTTTTTACTTATAATTACAGTTATTGCACTTTTGCTCCTCTTCCTCTTCTCCCGGTGATTCATTTATGTTTGTGATGTGTAACAATATAATACATATACATTATCTTTGTCACTCAAAATTCATAATCAATAACAAGAAAAATTAATACATGTATAAAATTAATATAGTATTTGATTTATAGTTTAGAAATCTGCATAACTAATACATGTATAAGTTATAAGAGAATCTATTATTATTTTACACATGATAGAAGGTGGAATAGTTAATACATGTATAACTAATACATGAATAAGTAATCCCTGCATAAAATAATACATACATTTCCTCATAACTAATCCCTCCATTAGTAATACCTGCATAACTCTTACTAGCTAACAAACGCCCCCTGAATGTTTTTTTTTCTGCTTCAAATTCTGATTCATGTCAAAGTTTAAAATATTTGATGAGAATTATAAGGGCATTCTCCTTGAGAAATCTCAAAAGAGAGTGTATTTCTTTTAGTTCCATTGCAAATATTATGTCAAAGCTTAGGTGAATACAATTTCTTTCAGTGATAGATTATGAATATTATATGCTGAGAATATAAATAAATAATTCGTTCTCTTTTTATTTTTCTCCTTCCCGATCTTAATCATAAAATTTAGGTGAATATTATCTTTTTTGTGCGGATAAATTTAAATAGGTGAATATTACTTTTTTTGTGTGGGTAAATTTAAATATTAGACAAAAATTATTTCATAAATATAATAAGATCTTTTATAATCGCGCGAAGCGCGACATGTTCACTAGTGTAATATTATATGAAGCTTTAATTTTGCACTATACACATCATTTAGTATTCAGATATTTATTATTTATTATCAAAGCCTACATTTTTTATAGTAATATGTTGCTTCCACACAACTCAACTAATACACTATTATCAGCTATCTCGCATCAACATAGATAATAACTCGAGAAGTATAAAAAATTATTTTGATTTTATTTTTTACACTACAATCAACCTACTAGTTATCTCTCCATTCTCCATTTCAGTATTCTTAATTTTTGATCAACACATACCTGTGTCACTCAAAATTCATAGCCAACAACAAAGAGAAGATAGATAACAGAGCACATGTACAAACTCGATAAATAAAAATCATCAAAGACTTATATTTTTTATAACAATTGAACTAATCTATTATTATCAGCTATCTTAAATCAACACAGTTGTTTAACAATATAATACATATATATTATCTTTGTCACTCAAATTCATAATCAATAAAGAGAAAAAAAAATTAGAAAACAGAACACTGATACAAACTCGACAAGTGAAAACTATCAAAAAATTATACTTATCTTATAACAACTCAATTAATTTACTATTATCAGCTATCTTACACCAATACAGATGTAACAATACATGTGTATTACATGTGTCACTCAAAATTCATAGCCAACAAGAAAAAAAAAATACACAAAATAAAATACTGATATAAACTCGCTAAGTGAAATCTATCAAAGATTTACCCATTTTATAATAACTCAACTAATTCACTATTATTAGCTATCTTACATCAACACAACTATAACAATACATGTAAATAAATTGTAGCACTCAAAATTTATAATCAACAAATAAAAAATATTGACAAAAAATATCATATTAAAATAAAAAATTAATTTATTAAACAAATATAATAGCTTTTTAGCAAATAAAGCACATACAATAGTGATGCTTAAATTAATTTATTAGTTATTAGCTTTCATTCAATCCCAATCAGTATCATTAATGTTATCTTCCTCTTTTGATATTTCATAGTCACATTTTTAGAATGTTATGCAATCGAAGACACATCAATGATATTAACAGGGAGATTTTCTCTCGATCATCTGACATTAACATTGAGTATTTTTTTTGATGTATCAATGTCATCATTAGATTCTCTTCAAAATATTTTTTTAATATTAGGATAACTCTCTTCCTCCAAATCATACAAATCAACTGAAACTTTATTTCTTGCATAGTAAACTTCTTTCTCAATTAGATTTTTCACATAAAAAATTTGATGTACTTGAAATGCTAGTATAAAAAAGTCATCTATGCTATATTTTTTATTGAAGTATACTCGAGTCAACCCATATTTATTTATTTCATTATGAAATCAGTCACATTTAAAAAGTATAACACTAAAGCAACTCAAACAATCAATCTCAATGATATCCTGAATTACTCCATAATAGATAATCATTTCATTAATAAAATTCTTGTATTATCTGTTGTGGCTGATAAAATCATTTCACAGTTTTGAGTCTTGCATGGGACATCCAGGGTTATCGTATGAAATTGATATCCATTAATAAAATATGCCATATATTTTTTAGCTACATAATTAAGCCTTTTAGCTAGCCATCTTAAATAATTTGGCATTTTAATTTTAATATTTTTAACTTTTCTTCTAAATTAATCAGTAAATTTTAGACTGTGAATTTGTGTTTTTACCCATGAATTTTCTCTAACATATTTATTAATTAAATTTTTATATTTTCTACAAGCATGTATTATAAATTTTAATAATGATACAGATAAATAAAATTTAAATAAATTATTATAACATATAATTGAAGTTAAAATACAAATAACTATTTTATTTTACTTGCTAAATGTCTTTACTTATTCATCTTCAGTATTGAATAAAGCATATCGATGTGCTTCAACCCACTGATGATTATTCATGTTAAAGGTCTTATTTTTTCTTTTCTCTTTAATTTTGATTGGATGATTTGTCTTAGAAAATATATCTCTCTATTTGAATGTTTTCACCATCTTCTATTAAATATCTATTGAATTTTGTTTTCACCCCATCATTTAGGTATCTCAAACAAAAGTTTAAACATTCTTTAACCAAAAACTTCTTTGTTATTGATGCTTCTATAGTATTTTGATTACGAATAAGCCCCTTAAAGTCACACAATTTTTTTTAACAGGATACATCCAACGCAAATTAGTCAGATCTCCAAACTTAATTTCCCGAAATGGCTGGGGAGAGGAAAAGTTCCTTTTTTTGCGGGTACTCCCGGGAACAGATCCGGTGGAGACGGGTTTCATCTACTAAATGAGTAGGCAAATATGTCATTAAAAAATTGGAGATTTTTTTTTTTTGAATTTGCATTTTATATTTATGATTTCAGCCTTCAGTTTATCAAGATCACTTCTTCTTATAATCTTACTACATATAGCTCTAAAATAATTTTTCAACCTAATCAAGGTCAAAAACACATTTTTGGGTAACACTTTTCTAACTGCAATTAGGAGAAAATAATGTAATATGAAATCAACATCATGGCTTTTGTATCCTGATACTTTTATCTCATGTTTTGCATACGATTTGATATATTAGAGACAAACTCTTTTAATAATTTAACATCTTTTAAAACAGTGTAAAATAATTTTTTCTCCTCGGATTTTATAGAGAAACAATCTTTAGCCAGATAAACTTCTTCTACTAGTCGAAGCTCTTTGCGTATTTCTATTTCATACAAGTCATAGCGAGAATTTATATGATCTTTGAACTTTTCAGACATATTCAACAAAGTACCAAGTAAATTATCTCACACATTCTTCTCTATGTGCATCACGTCAAGATTGTACCTCAATTTATTTTGTGCCCAATACGATAGCTTAAAAATATAATTTTTTTATGAACCATTGATGTTTCATTTTTTTTTTTGGCTTTTTTCAAAAATATTATTGAATTCACGTAGTTCTTTAAGGACTTGTTCACCTGATAAAAGAGTAGATACAATTTTATGCTCCTATTTATTATTAAATAATTTCTTATCTTTTCAATATGAATGATTAGGAGGCAAAAATATTTGATGATTCAAGTAACACATTTTATGACTATGTTTAAGATATTGGGAGTAAGTATTGCGATTACAAGTAGGACATGTCCATCTCCTCTTGGTGATCCATCCAGAAAGCATTATTAGTGCTGAAAAATCACTTATTGTCCATAATAAAGTTGCATATATATTAAATATTTTCTTAGTTTTAGTATCATATATTTCGACTGCCATTTTTCATTGTTCATTCAATTCCACAACTAGTGATTGTAAATATATATTATATCATTTTCAGGAGATGAGGAACCTAGAATAATCATTGATAATATTATATACTTCAACTTCATGTATAATCATGGTGCTAAATTATAATTCATTAATACAATCGGTCATGTGCTATGAGAAATGCTCATAGTTCAGAATGTATTAAAATCATCACTTGAAAGATTCAATCTAACATTACGAGCATCTTTAGAAAAATTGAGGTGCAAGAAATCAAAATCTTTTCAAATTTTCGCATTAGCAGAATGTCTTAAATTTTCATCTTCAGATCATTTAGTAGCATGCCATCTCATAGCTACATATGTTACAGAACACATGAATATCTTCTAAAGCCCAAGCTTTAAAGGAAAGTACCTTAACACTTCTATTGGAACTTTAGTGATCCTGTTAGTCCACTCATTAGGAATATTTTTTCATCTAGAAGACCCACACATAAAGTAATTATTCAAGTGTGCATTATTATTTTAAAATAACATGTAATTTTTAGGGCATGTATTATTTTTTTTATAATTAAGACTCAAATTTTTTATCACCTTTCTTACTTTGTGGAAAGACTCAGATATTTGAGCAAATAAAATAACCTTTTTTAGCAAGTCTAACAAGTTTGAAAAGGCTACATTGCCCGTAAATACATTTAAACAAGTATAATCGAATTTAAAATTTTACTTAGAAAAATTCTTACACCCCAGATACAAATCTTATTTTTCTTCCTCCACTTATTTTAATTTTTTTTTTACATCTTCAGATGATCCCTCTCTTACTCTTTCATTCTTCTGGTCATTTTCTATATTTTTAAAAGTATCATGAAGTAGTTTATCAATATCATGCATTTCAGAAGTTTCATCATTATTGATTGGATGTGTCATATTTCTTGAGAAAAATTCTTCTCCATGAAAAATTCATTGGGTGTATTTAGAAACAAACTGATGACCAGATAGGTGATCCTTCACCACATCTCGACAACGCCAATAACGTTTAAAGCACCTTCTAAAAGATATAATATTTCACTTCTTAGAGAAGCTCGTTCAACTGCCTTATTGAGAAAATCCTTGACTCCATATTTATACTCATTGGTGAATCTTGGGAGATACATTCAACTTTTATCTTCAATATTCATTGAATATCCTATGTTCCAAGAATAAAACACCAAAATTAAACAATTATGAGTATACACAGTCAAATTTTTTAAATATTTTACGTGTATATACAAATAATATCGTTAGGTAAGTTAAATCATTTGTATAACATATATTTAATAGAGAAAATAAAAAAATGTTGCCCATACATTTAATTATATATTTTAGTTATTATAGAAAAACAGCAAAAACAAACATAAAATTATTTACTAACAAACCTCTAAACAGACAAACACACAAATTTTCATGTGAAAAGATATTTCAACTTTATTGTTAAAGAGGCATGTCAATTGTAAGCTATTTACTTAAGTAAAATCCCACAAAAGAAACAAGAATAGTGATTAAATTGTTATTACAAAGGAAAGACATACTTATCACAATATATATGTGTATCGATAACTTCTTTACTCTTTCTCTCTTTCTGTCTCTCTCACACTCTACTAGCATGACATAGCAACAATTTTCATTTTTATGCAGCTATCTATTGTTTAAATTTTTTTATTACTTTTTTATATAAGATAATTCTAAACCTCCACATTAATTAAAGATAAAATATTACAGTTGTAAGAGTAAAATTCAACAACATTGAGGAATTAAGTGATTTATCAACTTTTATCATTTTAGAAACTTTGTATAAATAAATGACAAAAAAGTATATGCAAAACTAATTAAAAAAAGCTTGTAATCAAATATTCGACTAATTCAAAGAAAGCCTTGTAATCTAGTAAATTTTTTATTGTCTATAAATAAATTATAGGAACAACACATCTTGCCCATCATATTTATCACAGATATAATAAAATCACATCAATGCATCTTCAATTTTAATTTTCTTTAAAGTATGAAGAACATGATAATTTTACTCCATATTTTTTTTACTAAATCTACCTCATTAAAAATAAGGCAATACATATATATGCACAATAGAAAACCTGACAGTTTCACAATTTTTAAATATTACACTTTTAGTAAAGGTTTGAGAAGTATCAAACGAGATGACAGAACAGCAAGACGGGTTACACAAGGTTGCTGGTGCAAAACTTGATTAAACAAATCATGTAAAATCATATGTTAAAGAATAATAAATAAACTGACATATATAAATGGATACATTACCTGCTGATTAAGACAGGTGTGGTATCGAGATATCAAAGTATTTAAGCAATATTTTTTAATCAATAATGAATTTTAGTTCACATTCAGAGACATTTTGAGAATGTTATGAGCCCAAACGATGGATTCAATAAGTTCTTGCCAATAACCACGTCCGCTGAATAGAAACATTAAACTAAAAGCCCAGACAAAATGATTTTCCTTGATACCTAACGTAATGCATGAAAGGATCCTTGAATAACCATAGGGTAACCCGAAAATCCTTAGCAAAGACTTCTACAAGACGTTCTATTTTTCCATAGAAATATATTCGGTCTTTAAAATCAATTTTCTACATCAAGTGTGAATTTAAAATTTTAATAAAAAAATCAGCTATAAATTACAATATCGTGAATTCAACAGAACTAGGTTCGACATCGGTTAAATGAAATGTTCTATTCAGAACAATAACTTTAAAGTCTTCACATTTGATAGACCAAACTCAAAACACAAATCAGAATTCTCAAAGTCTTAATACAAAATTAACTATGAATTACAATATGACTCATAAAACTTAAACCCTTGTAATTTTAGAGACTACTAAATATTTTTCTTGCAGAAATTATTATATCACAATAGTTATTGCGCTAACTAAATCATGCATTGTTCACATCAGCTCTAACTAAATTATTGTTAATAAATTTTTTTGTAGTGATATCAATAATCACTACAACACATATCAAATCCAGCAGAAACAACTAACCAGATAAATGAGACCACAAAATCCCCCTAAAATCTTAACAAAACTCTCAAATAATAATAAAAAAACAACATAAATGTTTCTCTTTTTCTGTGAATTTTTGTGTATAGATTATCAAACTGTTTGTAATATTAGTCAATAACCCATAATTATTTTCTTTGAACCATAAATAAATTATATTACAGACACAAATTAGAACATTAACATAAATTTCATAGAAACCCATTTATTTATTTTTAAATTTTTTTCAAAAAACACATCTAATTTTAAAAAATAGCACATGTATGACAAATTAGAGACATCGAATTCATGGATTCTTATATGCAAAGAATTTAATGTCAGAGAAGAATATTATTGAAGAAGAAGACCCACAAAGAAAAATAATTTATCAGAGAAAAAGAACCACAAAGAATCCTATCGGAAAAGAATACCCACAAAGAAAAACATTTTAAAGAAGAAGACCTTTCTCCAAAGAAGAATACCCACAAAGAAAAATACTTTCAAGAAGAAGACCTTTCACCTGAGAAGAAGACCTGTCGGAGAAGAAGAACTTTCAGTGAAGAATAAAAATCTTTCACTGGAGAAGATGACCTGCAGGAGATGAAGACCTGCCGAAGAAGAAGACTATGCTGGAATTTGCTCAACCAGCTAGTCTAGAGAAAAGTTATAATCCAGAGTATTGCATTTTTATTTGTGTAAAATAAAAATTATTTGTCTGAGTGTGTTATATGATAAATGACATTTTTATTTTTTTAATAAAAAACTAAATATTTTCGGATCACCAAATTATTGGAGGGAAATTTTTTCGAGTAGTCATTAATTTTAGCCTTAAAAAGCTGTTGCCACAAATCCTCTATGACGATGATTAAAATTACCGCTATCATAGATACCTTTAATACGACGCTTGTAAAGATTATGTGGCAGTTTACTTTAACAAATGTGTTATTAGAGTCAATGATGTTATGCGATAGTTATAACCGTCTCCATATGTTGTCTATTGTAACAGTTGTATAAGGATTTGACGACGGACTTAAAAAGACACGTACAGATGCTTTACGCCCAATCATTCCGAATAATGCTTTCATCCTCTGTATTACCATGGCTTCTCGTATAGAGTTAGCTGATGATTATTCTCCAGATACCATCATTGCTTTTTCTCCGAGAAAAGAAGTTCACGATCATTGTGAAATAATCATTTCCATACACCTAATTTTCAATAGTGCTTACGACTATTGATTTAACTTCCGCCATGTTGTTGTCACCTGCAATTAATCAAAGACGACATGCATCCAAATCCAATCGTATAGGATATTCAAAATTTTGTCTAATATTATCGGCTGAAAAAAACTAGTACGAACTACTCAAACTAGGAACCATGTTTCTGTAACAGTAGCTAAGACAATAAAATAAATAACACAAAATTTATCGTGAAAAACCTTCTTGCTCAAGGGAGTAAAAATCAAGACCTACAGTGCATAGGATTTTCATTCAAACTCCACTAACTTCAATGAGTGATTTCAAATTACAACTCTATAATCTAAGAGACTAACTCTAATACTTTGTTGCGTTCTTACGCACACACAAGTGTACTAGCCGTACAAGTAATATAGGATGTGAGTCCAGATATTGTACCCAAAGGATTTAGCGAATTGATTAACTAGTTTGAATTCTTACGAGCTATTCAGTTGGTAATAAAAAATAGAGAGTGATTTCTTGGTGTTTGAATGTAAATACAAGTAATTGTGTGAACAAGTAGTGAATTGGTTGTGTTGTAACTCAGATTTGGGAAAAGATTCAGGGTTATAATATTTCAACAATCCAATTGAGTTTTCAAACCATATGTTTAGTTGATTTACTGAGTTACTAGTTGCGGGTTAATTTTTACCATGTTGGGTATTTTGCAACAAATCTAGGTCTCCTCGATTATTCCTAACGCCTATATTCTTATGATCATCGATCGATAGTGAAGGACATATAATTTCTCTTCCGTATCAACTGGGCAAAGCTAATGGGTATATTCCTATCCACATTAGCGAATCGTCCCCCCTTTCCTATAGAATTCACAACCAAGCTCTACCTTCCTTTATTACGTACATAAACATCCTACCCCTAGTCTAATTTATGCACCATGTATAATATTTTCTAGGTGATCAAGTTAACAAATCATTTAGAGCAAAGAAAGATAAATAACTCTATAATGAAAATCTGAACTAAACAATATGATAATCAAACAATAACCTTCATGTCTTTAACCACAACTCTAGATACTAAAAGTTTAGCTTTTCACGAATCTCTTTGGAAGAATAGATTTCATGAGTTCACAAGAAAAAAATCAAAAATCAAAAATAAAAAAATAAAACTAGACCTTATTCTTGAGCGTTGCTGTAGGTTTTGCCTTCTCTAAATCAGTTATTTTTTATACAAAACGTGGAAGGAGGGGGGGGGAGGTATTTATAGAGTTTACAAATCCTTAGGAATAAGAAAACCAATCCAAATTGAATTAGGACAAGTACCCGCTAGCGCCACTGCCCAAAAGCAGAGCAGTGGTGCAAGGAACAAGCTGAAACTTTAGAGAACTACTGATTTTCGTGCCACCCCTTGCTTTGGGGTATGTGGCGTGAAGCACACTTGCTGGAAAAGTTCAGAGAGTAGCTTAAATATGTGCCACTTCCTGGTTTGGGTCAGTGGCGCAAGGTACAACAAGATGTGATATTTTTTGCTCGTTTTGCGTTGCTTTCTGGTGCCGCTTCTTTCTTGGTTCCTTTTGATTCTTTGGTTCTCCTTTTACTCTTTTTTAAACCTTCAAATAACTCAAGATACTCCTACATAAACAATACACAAAACTCAAGTGTATTTCATAACATTTACACTCAAGACGACACTAAAAAAAGAGCAAATGAGAGGCGAATGATTGTATAAGAGAGTAAGTTTTAGCCTCTCATCAACACCCTACACTTAAACATTTGCTCGTCCATGAGTAAGCTTATATACTCATGACTTAGATTCTACTATAAACTATAATAACTAAATACAAGAACACTCAAGCTAAGACTACAACGACTACCGATGACAAGCGCTTAGCACAACATGCTTCATTCATTCAAAGCTCATAAATAACTACTTTAAGACCTCCAAGCCTCAAGAATTGACTCTACGCTCATAGTAAACACTCATAACTTACCCAATCAAGAAATCAAGTATTTCATCTATCTTTTGTCAACCGTGTGCCCTCACCACAAGAAAGTTACCCATATTCACTTACAAGAATATAATTTATCAATGAATGGTATACAAATAGAATTACGCTCACTCTCACAAAGAAGTTTACATGCAACATAAGATGAAACATAAGCTTTCCCTTAGTGTACTACTCTACTAATATAAGAATGTTAAACTCAAGATCAAGTAGGACTTTTCAAGGTTGTAATGTAGGCTAAGGGACGGGTAGGAATTAATTGGCTAAAATAGTGACTATCTTTCGTAAGCACTTTAATTCATCACATTTTTTCATTATGCACCTTCCTCAATCACTAAACTTTTTTCTCTACTCTTCTCTCACATAGATTTCTTTATTTTCCCATCTCTTTAAGCAAGTTCACATACCACTAGTAAGGGGTGCTTAATTATCAAACACTTTTTTCTTTTTCTTTATTCTTTTTCCACTCCCTACTAAAGTATATGAATCTTTCTTGCACTCCTACACTTTTCTATATGCTTCCATCCTCAACTATTTCCCTTTTTTCTTTATTACTCCCTTAGTCTCTTATTTTTTAATTAAAGCACTTAGAATTTTTGGATCAAATTCAAAGTCAATTGAAATAAGGATTAAGCTTTAGATGTGGCTTCCAAAAGAATGGTTAAAGGCTCAACGGGGCTAGCTAGGAATATTAATTATGGGTAGGTAAAACAAATGATAGAAATCGCCTAATCAAAGAAATGCCTATATCATCTCCTAAATTTAACATTCTTCATTTTGTTTTGCAAATCGAGCAAGTTCTAGACATCAATATGAAAGAACATAATATCATAAAATTTAACATATGGCACATGTTTGACTCAAGAAGGATTCGTACAGGCTCTCAATCAAGCAACCAACAAGAGTTTAAATTAAGGCCAAAAATCATATAAGAGTCAAGTAAAAGAGCCTAGGTGTCTCAAAAGAAATCATTCAATTTTCACACAACATACTTTCAAATTCAAAACTAACTTGCATTATTCAGTCAATTATAGGTCTTAACAAGAGCACCTAAAATTTGATTGGTCCTAAAGACTCCCTAACTCCTGTTAACTAATTATTCCCTCAAGACGGTCATTAACTATCCATCGTCGGGAAGAGTCATTTTACCTAAAGAATACTACTCCTAAAATTAAAAATAAAAATAATGCTAGGTTCAAAGGGCCCCCCTCGAAAAAGAACCAAAAAAAATCAAAAGGTGGACAAATTATGCCTCTAAAAAAAACTAAAAGCTAAAAACCATCATACCTAAAGAATAAAAGAAAATCTTTTTGTGTTTTTAGACTTTTTCAATTTTTTTTCCAGTTTTTCATCTAACTTAGCAAAATAAAAAGAGAACTTAACAACCTATGTCTTACTTCACCCTTAACAAATACTGAAAGATATTCCATCCAACACTTAAAGTTTTGCTTTGTCCCCAAAGCAATAAATAAGATATAACAAAGGTTACAGATACTCCCTGAGGCTCTCCAGGACCTAGCTAACAACATATTTTTTTCAATCTCAATCAAAGGGGCAAACGACCTCATACTTAAGCTTAAACCACGCTCCTTAGCTTCCAAATTCGGGTACTCATACTTTTCCAAACCTGCATAAAACAAAAATAAAAAAATAACACTATAAAATTAAAAAATCTAAACTATTACATAATTGGGTTGCCTCTCAATCAGTTCCTGATTTAACAATGTGGTACGACATATGTCTCAAATCAACCAATTTCTCTTAATCTCTTCCTCCCCTTATGATAGAGCTTTTTCCTCTTCTTCACTCTTGGAGGATTACTTTCTTCATTCACTTCCCTCTTAATCTTAACATCACTTTTCATCGTTATCGGGCCATTTAAACACATGCTCATGCTTCCCTAGCAACTTGAGGAATTCTTCCTACTGCCACTCAGATAATTTGATAGCACATTTCAAATTTTCAACTCTTTCAGTCCCACACTCTTCCACCCTACACTTATTTTATATCACATCAGTGATCATGCATAAATCTCTATAGTATGAAGGGGAGGAGAGAGACTTATATACCTTGAACATCACCTCCTCATCATGTACTCTCATCTTAACCTCTCCTTTTTGCACATCTATCAAATCTCCACCAGTTGTAAGGAATGGGCATGTCACGATAGGCAATCAACCCAAGAATATGAAAGTATAGCAAAACCATTTAAATAAGGAAGGAGAAGAGAAAATATAAAGAAATAGGGGCCAATAGTATATATATACATACCAATAGTACAAAATATACAATAATGGCCCTAAAGTGACCGAGAAAGACAAACATGAACAGACCAATCCCCGGACCTGGTGTCACCGGTCCAAGAGCGTCTAAAGTACAGGATAGCTATACGACAGGTGTTGTCTATCCAAAATACAAAAATATAGACAGATATGTAGATAGAAAGTAGTAAAGGGGTCTCCAAAATGCTAGGAGCTCACTGTGATCCCAACAACAACTGGCCACAAATGACTGGAGGGTCAACGAGGGTGGCTCGTACTAGGTGTTGCATCAGAAAAAGATGCAGAGTATAGTATGAGTACCAAAATAATAGATACCCAATAGGCATCATAGGCCGATAGAGCTCATAAAGATAATATATTTTATAAGCTACAAAAAGTAAACTAGATGTAGGGATCCACCTAAATCTAGTTATCAACAGAAAACAGGACTATCTATCTGACGGTGAAGACAATAATGATAAAATGGGTAAACACACTTCAAGTACACATAGATAATACAATGTAATACAATACATTGTGAGATGAAATCATACTGAGTATGACAAATGCAAAAAAGGGAAAACCTGGTATCTGGTACCCCGAGCACCCAAAATAAATCTCGAGCTCATCAACATATGCATAAAAGTAAAACTCGAATATGTGCTCCTCGGGCCTGCTCGGAGTTGTGCCTCAAACTCATCAACAAGAATGTAAAATAGATAAAAGGGTCTGGAAATATCCCTCAGACCGGCCTAACGGTGGTACTTTCCTTTCTGTCAAAAACAGTGGTTAAGTAAAATCTCGAATTTAAACCAAAAATCTCGTATTTCTTTTATTTCCAAAACCAACAGCCATGTAACATAGAAAGGAGATACGATGCCATGTTCAGAGAATATCAATCAATCATGGTAAAGCACCCTCCAAACAAGATAACTGACCTGGCACTCCATCCAGTCCATGCTATAGCCTCGAGCCCACATATACGCCAATACAAGAATAGAATGGCAAAAACAGAAATAAAACCAAAAAAATAAGTAAAAGTGCCTACTCTTCCTCTAAAACTTTCCTAAAAGTATTCTAAGAATTCTATGCTATCCAAAGCAATTCTACAAGCTCCTAAACTAAGGATAAAAAGTATAATTCTAATCTACGATCCCGAAATGGCCAATCTATATGATCACATGATTTAATCCTATTACTACCCTAAGAACCTACCCAACGTTCCAATAATTTATAAAATATAGAATCTAACTAAGTTAAGTCTAAGAAAAATAAATCGTAACCTACATCGGGGCTAAACTGCAAATATAAACCGTCACTCGTGTGCCTTCCCCTTTTGAACAGCCTCAGAATGCTGCCATGCTATCAAAAACATAATCCTAGTATCAAGAGGAGAAGAATGACACCCATATTGCTATACATAAAATTAGGCCGAAAATTAGGTCAGAAAATGACCCTCAGGGCCCGCGCAACAAAAATGGAAAATAAATTTTGCAATTATGCTCACAGCGGGTTTATGAACCCATGCTCAAAATTCGAGCGTGAACGAAACTCATTTCGGGGCCCAAAATAGCCCAAAAGTCCACTTTAAAAAGGGAGATTTGCATGCAATAAGGATCGAATTCACGGAAGAAATGCAAAAGAAATAATAGTAGGATGATAACTAGAATGAAGAGGGGGAAGAGAATTACCTCACTAGGACACGAAATCAATGAGGACAGGTGATTTCTCCCTCTTGGCTGAGCTCTCAAATGGAGGAATGAGTTGTCAAAAATGGAATAAAGTGAAGAAGAAGTTTAATTTAAACTACCAGCGATCAACACACCTGCGCTAAAAAATGGTGTAGGTGCAGCATCGCCGCTGCGCCAAGGCCACCATAGGGGCGGTAGTCAGCCAAATCCCCAACCCTCGCAAGTGCGGTGAACACGCCGCAAGGGAAGCACCACAAGTGCGGATAGATGAGTGCAGAGGCACCCCCTGCCTACGTCACCCAGGGTCACAGGTGCGGCTAGTGACTGCATGGGCGGCAACGCTGGTGCACCTACCAGGCACGCAGGCGTGCCACACTAGAAACAGCAACAGTAGCTGCAACAACAAGCCGCAAAACTCTCTAATCCCACCCTCGGGATTCATTCAGAACCCTGTGAACACAAACTAGATATGCTACCCTACCAAAAAGGGCCTTCTAGACTCAACAAAATTGATGAAAATCCCAATAGAGATTGTTTTGAAGAAAAGTAGGCCCCTTGCCCAAAACCAACTTTAACCAAAATGGAACCCAATAGCCTAAAATGAGTCCAAAAGCCTCGGGACCCGAACTAAAGGTCCCTTTAGCCCAAAGTCAACATTCCCAAGCTAACAACACTGATGAAATTTCCATCTGGGACCATCTTTTCCTAATGTTGGCCAAAGTCAACTGTACCAGCCTTAAGAGTTTCAAAATAGAGAAATGAGCCTAAAACATAATGAACGGCCTAGAAACTGAACCGTCAGTTCTGGAAAGTCATAAATAACTTATAGCTACTATAGGTAAGCTTGAAACACGGAAAAGCACAAAATCAAAGAAATGACGTAGAGGGTCATTACAACATCCACTACTAAAAGAACTTTCATTCTCTAAAGTTAATAAGAAGAAGGTACCTGATGGCTCAAAAAGGTGAGGATAGTGGGTCTGCATATCAGTCTCGATCTCCCAAGTAGCCTCCTCGACAGGACGATGTCCCCAATGAACCTTAACTGACAGAATCTCCTTGGACCTCAACTTCCTAACCTACCTTTCCAAGATAGCCACATGCTCCTCCTCAAATGCCAGAGACTCATCCAACTGAACTGAATCCCACTGAAGCATGTGAGACTCATTCGGAATGTACCACCACAACATAAAAACATGGAAAAATGGGTAGACACCGAAAAGAGTAGGAGACAGGGCTAACTCATAAGCTACTTCCCCAATGTGACGAAGGATCTTAAATGGCCCAATGCACCTAGGATTGAGCTTACCCTTTCTTTTGATGTCACAACCCAGATCGCCGTGAGTGGCACCCGAGTGAGCGAACCAATGCCGACCCAACACTTAACCATTCTAGCAGCTTAAAACCAATGCATAAAATAAACTAGCAATAAAACCTCAAATACCATATCATAAACTGCGGAAACATCCTCCCTAGAACCTGGAAGTCATCGTACCAAAATATTCTACCATAACTGTCTAGAAAATATGGGGATGCAACCCCAAATAAGCAAGAGTTTAAGCTCGAAACAAGTGGGCTATAACTAAACAGAAAGAAACCAAGGTAGCTCGATCGAAGCAGCTCACCCTTGATGTTTGAAAGCACTGGTACTACAGGTGAGGTCACGTATCAGCCGCCAAAAGATTGCCTGTACTCACAAAAGAAAAGCAAGTGCAGATTCAGTACACAAAGACCATGTACTCGTAGGATCATCGGCTAGCTCCAATAAACATAATATGAACAGTAAACCCTAACATAGTAAGGTACATAAAACATGTAGTAAGTCAACAAATAACCAGATATTAAGTCCCTCTCTTAGCTCATTAGCACATGAACCAAATAAAAACCATTGACCACACCCAAAATAACAACATATACCCTTTTTTCACATAAATCGGACCCACCAAGGATCCCCCTAACATCACCAAAGAGTTAGACATGCAATCTCAGTTTACTCTAAGACCTACCTCACATTTATATAAAATCACCCGGCCTCTCATGGACCATATATATAATTCACAATTCAAAAATACAACCCAGTCCATTTATGGAACCATCAAAAGAATACAATAATGAAATTAAAACAACTCGTACTAGGCGTGGTACCCGAGTCAGCCATTATGAATTTCCATACCAGGCGTGGTACCTGAGCCAACCATTAGTATACACGTACCAAGCATGGTATCCGAGCCAACCGTTAGTAATTCCTGTACCAAGCGTGGTACCCGAGCCAAGCGAATGTCATTACAAGTCCAAATCAATCACAATCAACGAACAAACATACTTGTAAAACCAACAAGCAAACAAAAGAAGTTCATTTCACAAGAATGATTAACGGACAATTGGACATTCACAATTCATTCCCTAAACATGCAACTCATACACTACTACAAAATAGTACGTGAACACATAATGCATATTAGAATCAAAAACCATCACCTACCTCAAAATATTTCAAGCTCTACTCAACTAGAGCTTTTTTGTTTCCCAAAGTTCTTGCCAGTTCTTGGTCTAAAACAACACACAACAACCAAAATCAATCCTATGGCCTAATAGTTACCCAGATTATGCAAAAATCCCAAACCCCAGACCAACCATGATCATCCCACCCTTTTTCCCGGGCCTTCCCACTATTAAGTCATCTATTCCTACTATTTTTATGGATACATTTAGAGAATTAAGGTCACATGATCATAATCTAAGGAAATTAACAACACCCAAGAACTTCTACACCCTAAAATCCCCCTTTTCCCCGGATTCTACCATCCTAGGTCATTCCAAACCTTTCCCCAAGTCCACCCTTAGCAGTTCTATAGCGTAGGAAAGATAGTACGAAGTTTGGGGAGTAGAATTCTTACCTTTAGGATAAAAAATGGAGGAAACCTGATTAGGTTTGCCCAAAATCGCCTTGCCCTTCTCCCAAAATATTCTTGATGAAAACTAAACATTTTGGGGAAGTTTTTTGCATTAAAACCTGACTGGCCCGCTATAGAGGTCCTCTCCGCTATAGCAGTACCGCCATAGCGGAGTCGACCGCTATAGCAGGGGTTGATCGATATTGACTTCTGCTATAGTGGTATTTTCTCTGCTATAGCTAAGGTCATCGTAGCTGTGTGTCAATCGCTATTGCCATTGACATGGGATAGAAAGTCATAAATCCCTTCAAAAGGGTCTATTTTACAACACACTTAATTCCCTGACATTTCAGAACAACCCCTTCGCGTAAACCTCGATACCGGGAGTTCTACTTACCTGAATTCGATTCCAAAAAGTCCCCTGGACTCCTTTATGTATTAGCTAAACGAAAAACTAGCTCAAAATAATACATGTTACATAATCCTTACCCGGATTGCCCTAGACCATACCTCACTCCCAATCCAGCCGATACTAGCCTAGCCTAAAAGTTTCAACTCCCAAATCTGGAAGTTTTCTGACTTGAAACTTGGCATGAAAAGTCTACCCGTAATGACAAACTCGGTCCTGGTGGGTATTATTGTCACGATCCAGACCGCCATGAGTGGCACCCACCCAACCCCCATGTAAGAGAACCATTAACGACCCAGAACTTAACCGTTCTAACAGCTCAAAACCGATGTGCGATTAAGTAAACTAGCAATAATTAACCAAAATCCACACTAATATAAATAAACCTGCGAAAATCCCTCCCTAGAACCTGAAAGTCATCGTACTAAAACACTACCAAAAATCTAGAATGCGGGGATGCAACCCCAAAATAAGCAAGAGTCTAAGCCCGAATCAAGTGTGCTATAACTGAAAATGAAAGAGACCAAGGTAGCTCGACCGAATAACTCACCCTTGATGTCTGGAAGTGCTGAGTCTATAAGTGAGGTCGCTTGTCAGCCTCTGGAAGATTGTTTGTACTCACAAAAATAAACACAAGTACAGATTCAGTATACAACCACCATGTACTGGTAGGATCATCAGCTAGTTCCAGATAAGCAATATATGAACAGTACAATAGCCAAGTAAAAGTACAGGAAATATGTAAACAAGCCAACATGTATCCCTAGCCTACGAATCTCTTCCTAGCTTGTCCCCACATGTAACCCACCCTTATAACCATGATCAACAATCAATAATAATCAATAAATATACCCTTTTACATATCCCGAACCCACCTTGGGATCCCTCTAGACAACACCTAAGTATTAAACATGCAACCTAGTCTACACCAAGACCAAACTCACCAATCAATACAATAGCAATCTGGCCTCTCAAGGACCAAATGCGATATCACAAATCATAGACACATCCCGATCCACTCATGGAACCATTATTAAAGTGCAATAATACAATAAATTAAACTCGTACCAGGCGTGGTACCCGAGCCAACCAGTTAGTATCTTGTACCAGGCGTGTTACCCGAGCCAACCATTAGTTATCCTATACCAGGCATGGTACCTAAGCCAACCGTTTATTATCCCATTCTAGGCGTGGTATCTGAGACAACTGAATGTCACATAAAATCCACAGTCACAAACAATGAACAATCAACACTTGTAAACCAACAAAAAATAACACCTAGTTCATTTCACCAGACTGATAATAGGACTCTTAGATATTCCTAATCATTCCCTAAGCATGCAACTCATATAATACTTAGACAAAATTATACAAATATACAATGCATACAGGAATCAATAACCATCACCTACCTCGAATTGTTCCAAGATCTATTGTACCGGAGCTTTCCCCTTTTCAGGATCGCTTGCTTGTTCTTGGTCTAGAAATAATATGCAAAAACTACAATCATTTACTGACCCAAATTTCCCAGATTGTACAAAATCCCAATTCCCAAGCCGACCTACGATTATTCCACCCATTTGCAGGCTTTCTCACCATTAATTCACCTAAATTCATCATTTTTACTGATACCTTTAGAGAATTATGCCTAAGTAATCATCACCCATCATCAATGATTAAGACCCAAGAACTCTAACACCCTAGAATCCCTTTTTTCTCCGGATTCTACCATTTCTAGGTCATCATAAACCATTCCCAAAGTCCACCCCTAGCAATTCTATAGCATAGGAAAAGTAGTACAAAGTTTGGGGAGTAGAAACCTTACCTTTGGGACGAAAAATAATTGAAAATAGAGGAAAATTGCCTTGCCCTTCTCCTAAAATTTCTGTTGAAAACTGACTGTTTTAGGGAAGTTTCTGCATTAAATCACATCAAGCTCCACTATAGCGGTCCACTCCACTATAACGGTTCCATCATAGTAGAGTTGACTGCTATGGCAGAGGCTGACGGACATTGACTTCCGCTGTTGCGGTATTTTCTATGCTACAGTGGAGGTCGCCATGGCGGTGTGTCAACCTCTACGGAAATTGACATAGGACAAAAAATTGTAAAGTCCCTCAAATTTCCCCATTTCACAACACACTTAATTTCCTGAAGTTCCAGAATAACCCTTTCGCGTCAACCTCGATACTGGGAGTTCTACTTACCCGAATTTGATTTTGAAAATTCTCTTGGACTCATTTTTGTCTTAGCTAAAAGGAAAACTAGCTCAAGTCAATACACTTTACCCCATTCTTACCCGAATATCCCTAGACCATACCTCGATCCAAAACCAGCCGAGACTAGCCTAGCCCAAAATTTTTAACTCCCAAACCCAGAAGTTTTCTAACCCAAAACTTGACACAAAAGGTTTACCCTTAATGACAAACCCGGTCATTATAATTATAAGGAGATAGTTAGAGAATTCTTTATGGCCTATCAAGCCACATAGGATTCCAAGGGCTACAAAGGGAACAAGGATAAGTTCCCTAACTTGGATTCAGTTGTCATTCGGGGCAAGAAAGTCTCTGTCACTCCTGATGCCATTAATTCCATCTACTAAGGTCACATAATTGCCCCTGCCCCAGCACTCTTAGCTAGGTTGGCTGGGGAGCCAAAGCCTTATCGTGAGATAGCCCATCTCATTGCTCAGGGTGTTCCTATTTGGTCCACTAAGGGGGGAGACATTCCAAGGAAGTCCCTGATCTTCAAAGGTTATCTTTGGTATGATCTTGTTCACAATCGCTTCTTGCCTTCCCAAAGTGATCAGAAAATAACTCAAGATGGGGCTATTATGATTACGACTATTATGACGGGGGAGCCTGTTAATTTTGGGGAGTTAGCATCTATGACGATAAGGATAAAAGCTCATCGAGGAAGTGATTCATTCCCCTTCCTGGTTTTGATTACTATGCTTTGTCCTAAGGTTGATGTCCCCACCCTCAGTTGTGATAAGTTCACTCATGCTATTGGAGCTATTGACCTTGACAAGAAAACAGACAGGGACGCCCCCAGGTTTAAGAGGCAAAGGACTGAGCAGTTGGGGGAATTTGACAGTGATGAGCTACTTTTGAGGCACGTACACATGTGCCCGCTACTCGATGACCAAAAGTGGCCTTCAATATATGGTGGACAAAACTCATAGCCATGAGTTGCAGCTTGCTAACCTAGCTATTGAATTACCCGGTATGATAAATAGAGTTGTCAAGACTGCAGTGCAGGGGGTAGTGGATAACTTAGACACATTGTGCAAGAGGGTAGATGTCATTGAAGGGGTGATCACAACACTTTGGGAAGATATTGGCAAGGCCAAGGGTAAATCTCCAGTGGTAGAAACAGATTTGACCACCTTGCCTCTACCTCGTTCCATTACCGGCCCCCTAGATGAATTGCTTGCAGCCTATACAGATGATGATGATATGCAGCCTGGAAATAAGGATCATGAGTTGGATGATGATCAGAATCCTGACTTTCAGAGGGTTCTCCAAGACTCCACACTTACTACGCACTCCCAAAAGGGGGTGCTGGCCCTAGTGGAAGAACCTCAGATGAGAAGATAGCTGCAAATGACGATGAGGCCTAGTCCTCTAGGGAGTTCCACCTTTTTTCCCTTGAGCTATTAGCATTGGGGGCAATGCTCCCTTTATGGGGTGTGGGTGGATTTACTTGCTTTTTGTTGGGTGCCCATGATTGGGCTTGAGATATTATTTTTATTTCCCCTTGTTGACATTTTAGGTCTGCTAGATTTGATTTGGCCCTTGTCTGGCATATTTTGGATGATTGTGATACTTATTGCCCTTGTCAGGCCTTTATATTATGTTAGTTTAATTTTGAGCTTATTATTGCGCCCTTGCGGGGTTTGATTTTTGGTTGTTGAGATTATGTTGCTGGGTTGGTCTTACATGCCCCATTGTCTTACTACCCGTGCTTTACAAATATGCTAAAGGCCTATGCCGAGGATTGTTCTTAATGAATCATGAGCGCGCAATTTGGAAATCACCTTGTTAATAGTAGTTTAGAAATAAACTCTAAGGGTTTTCTTAATACCACGGTTCTTTCTCAAAGAGCAAAAGTTTTGATTATTTTCTATTTCTTTTCTTTTGTTTTTGTGTCAAACCGGGTTGGTGTTTCCCTATGATAGATTGAGAGGCAATTTTCTTAAGGGAAAATGCCAAGTTTTAGTTTAAAATTGAGTCTGTAGTTGCTTGTCTCGAAATGGGCCCACCAAAAAAAATTCTTAGCAAATTGTTTTTGAAAATAAAAGAAAGAAGGAAAATGAATTTTTGAGGAAAAGCATTCTGTTTTCATGACTTGCACACTCTCGCTTTGGCTTGATTGACTCACAAATGAGTGTGTGATGAACTCGGAATATCTTGTCAAAAATCATTTGTCCCAATTGATTTTGAGACTAATGAAAGAAGTCTTGTGTCATGATGTCTTGTATAGTGAGGCTTTACCTTGATTCTCATGCATGCGTGTCATCTAGAACCTGCACCGAATATGATTCAAGGCAAAATTCTAGGTGTGATCGATCTTGGAAGATGACCTTAGGCCCTTTTTGATAGCCACTTCACCCAAATGACTTCCCATGATATCAATCCTAGTGAACCCCTTTGAGCTTGTAACCGTTCTTTGGCACCTTGTTAACACTTTGACCTTTTTAAATCTCTATCTTGGCATCCATCCTCCCTAATTGCTTGAAAATGATATGTAGGCTAAAGCCTAAGTTTGGGTGGGGGGGGATGAATGAAAAGACAACATAGGCAAACACCTAAGTTTGGGGGTGTATGTGATCAAATAAAGAGAAGTAAAAGAATGCACTTCAAATGCAAGGTAGCACCTTAGGTTTGAATTGAAAATTTCTCCAAAAGTTAATCCAATGAGCAAAAATGAAAAGAAAAAATAGGTGCTACCAAATGAAGGCGATACAAGGAGTCAAATGATCATGATTGAAATGGAGAAGCTTGGGTTGTGTGAGGGAGAAATAAGGTGAAGTTGATTGAAAATGTGAGCGGTGTTAGAAATGAGAACAAAGAGCATTAGGGAGGTGTAGTCACTTGAACCAAATGAAATCCTCCCCTTAGCCCTAGCCAACATCATAACTCACAAGTCGTTGGTGATTCCAAGCTTGACTACCCTACATTAGTGGCAATTTACATGAAGGGCAAGCCTATGGCTCGATGCGTGTACACTTAAACTTTCTTGAGAGAGTGAGTGTCACATCTCGAGGCTAGCCCTTAGACGTAACACGGGACCCAGAGTCACAAGTGAGCCCAAGCTAACCCTGATATTGGCATATCACAAGCATACTGAATATGACTCAAAATCAAGCGGAAACTTAACTGAGAAATGAATAAATACTAGGAGAATATATCCAATAACATCTGAGCTAAATGACTGAGTTCAAAAGAAACAACCCAATCAACTGAATACTGACTCTAAGTCTAAATACCTCCAATACTGACGAGTTGCTGGGACAAGTCCCCAGCTAACTCCAAAATAGTGATACTAGAAACATCTCAATAAATCAAAAGAAGAATAAAAAATATCCTCGGAGAATGAGGACTCACCCCTCACTGAGTTGATGTGACACCAGTGAGAGCTACTCGCTTGGCTGAACCTGAGAACCTGAGCCTGCATCATAATAGGATGCAACATAGAGTATGCGTCAGTACTTTGAATGTACTGAGCATGAGGGATATGCAAGATGACTGAAATGTAGAATACTAAAAACACTGAAAGTTATAGTCTTAACTAAGCTGTAATATATAGGCCCAAATGTATAATCATGCATAAATAGCTGAAATGAAAGAGTAACAAGAAAGTATGCTAAAACTGAAAATAAATGCAACTGAGGGCCTAAAGTACATCTCTGAATCTAATATTGTGGGAGAGCTTGTTAACCGACATAAACCACGTGAGCTAAACGTGGAGTCTGATGTATACACGTCATCGAGAGGACCCAATATACATTTCCAGGGTATAAAGGCATGAGTGTGGCGTGATCACTAAATCTGGTTGCCTAATAGAGGGGACTTATAATCCTACATTGGCACATAGTTCTGGGACTTTAAGGGTACGCTGAATCCTAGTCCAACTCGGTGCTAAAATACTACTCCCAAACTGAATGTAGCTCAATTCAAAACTGACATCCTGAGTTGCTAGGTCAGGACTAGGATAGTCTAAAATCTTTTGTTCTTCTGAAATGATGTAGTAGACTAGAAACTAGTTAAACTCTGCTTCTAAAACTCATACTGAAAATCCAGACTAAATTCGAAGGACATGGGATACTTTAGAAAAATCCTACAATTTAGGGCAATTTCCTTAACGTCCCAAAATATGTAAAAACTCATGCAAACCATATAAAACATGTATATATAATGTGAGCATCAAAATAACAAGATTCTAGAAAGATTTGCATAATTTGGATAGGAGCCCTAATTCATAAACTCATGGAGAAACTGTAGAAAGCTGAGAGTTTTAGGCGTAAGGGTGAACTAGACCCTTACTGAATACCCACATACCTAGTAGATGAGAAATCCCTGCAAGAACCCGGAGCTTGAAGCTTGGAGGATAGAACCCTAGGCCTGGAACTTTGGAGAAGACGCTCTGTTCTTAACTTAATCGCTTTAGAGAAAGTCTGACTTTGTTTTTGGGGGAATAGACTTAACAAAATAAGCCTAAGACTATTTATAGCCGGAGCTAAATTATAAAGGAAACGTCCAAAAGACCCCTGAGGAATTTAGTTAAACACTGCTGGAATTTTGCGTCTCAGGTTCCACGGATGGGTTCTATGACTTGTGGAAAGTTCCACGGCTCGTGGAACCCTATCTTGGTTCCTGAATAGAAACTTTGAGCTACTGGAATGACTTTCCACGAGTTGGACTTATGACTCGTGGAAACTTCCACGGGTCGTGGAACACATTCGTGGTTCATGGGATGAAATGTTTGGCTCTCTGAAGTTTGGTTCCACGAGTTAGGTTCATGACTCGTGGAAGCTTCCACAGATCGTGGAACCCACTCGTGGTTCCTGGAGACTTGAAGCTGGTCTTCTGGAGTCAGTTCCACGAGTTGGGTTCACGACTCATGGAAAATTTCATGAATCGTGGGACCCAATCGTGGTTCCTGGGACTAATCTGCTAGGAGAATTCCACGGATGAGTTCTATGGTCCGTGGAAACTTCTAAGGTCCATTGACTCAAGTCATGGAATGAACTTCAGAGGAGTAGTTCTTTGATCCTGGTTCCACGAGTCCAGTCCACGACTCGTGGACCATTCCACGGCTCGTAGAAGTGACTCATGGTTCCACTAACAGTTGGAAATTTAATTTTTCTCTGGTTTTCTGAGCTAAGTCTGGACTTGGAAGTTCTGGGGTGTTATGGTGAGTCTTCTTAGTTTTCCTATAATCCCATTATTTTGTGAATTGAATGATTGTGAGTGGAATTCTCTCTTGTGGTGAGTGGCATTATGCACTCGAATTGAATCATGAAGTCTCAATTGAGAGGAATCAATAAGAAAAGTTGTGTAGCAAATCTCGAGGCAAACCTTGACGGTCTATACCAATGACTTGAGAAGCTTAAATGTCTTGTTTTGAATGACAAAATTCCCTTGATTTTGAATGAGAAATGAAGTCCTTTTGGAAAAGGTTTTGAAATGGACAAATGCCTTGAGTTTGTGGTGGTTCAAACTGAGATGAGCATTGTAGTTGAGTCTTTTGTTTATTCTTTTTCTTAATATTTAGTATAGATCAGTCTTTTGTGCTTTGATAGAGTCTAGAGCATAATGCATTCCTTGCCTTGTGAGTATCTTGCTTGAGGACAAGCAATAATTCAAGTTTAGAGGTTTGATAAGGTGGTAATCTACCAACTTATTGAGCCTTTATCCATGAATTATTGCTATATTTTGAATAGATTTAGAGATTCTTATGGCCTTTATTAATGTCTATGCAGGTACTTGTGATCAAAGATGAAAAACAAGGAAATGGATCCAACAAGAGCTTAAAAGAAGTGAAGTGTGAAGTGATCTCAAAAAGACAAAGAATCTGCCCTGAGATGCGGAACTTGTGCTACATGCACAAGCCATGGTGCATTCCGTACCTCCCACCGCATGAAGCTTTGGATTGCCTGAAGGATCTGGCATGGGGTGCAGTCGTTGTGCGATGTGCACAACTCATGGTGCGAACTACACCCTCTTTGCATGACATCTCCTAAGTCGACTGCATCACTGGTTTAGATGAAGAAGGTGTGCAATGCGCACATCACGATATGCAAACTGCACGACGAGCCGCACACCACCCGAAGGGCAATTTTGTCCTAAATTTTTGTGACGTTTTAGGAAACTATAAAAGGTCAATTTAGGCACAATTGTAAGAAACATTCTTCAGTCCTGCATATTCTGAAGAGCTTTTACCTTTCAAAATAAGTTTTCCTCTCTAAGAAAAAGAGAGTTTCAATCTATTCTCTCTTCCAAATCTTGGTTAACCATTTGTGTACAATAATTGAGCTTAGAACTTGAGATTAAGCTTGAATGAAGAGGATTGTGACTTACCCACTTGTTATATCTCTCTCCTTTATTATGGGTGGCTAATTTCATTTATCTAGGGATGTGTTGATAATGGGTGCTTGACAAATGGGTGTGGTGTTGTTAATTTTCACTTATAATTGCTTATTTGACATGGGTCTAGTAGTTTTACCAAGTTTTAATACTAAAATTTGTGGTTGCAAACATTAATTTTCATTACTTGACTATGTCTTGAAAGAGAATTTCATGGTTTTGGATGTGAGATTACTAGTGGGAACTTGGGACTCCATTTAGATTTGAGGCTAGAAATAGCTCATACCGATGAAATCACCCACTTAAGGGTCTAAGTTAGAGATAGTGTGACCTCTCCAAGCTAGATATTGGTTGCTTGTTGATTTAACCGATGATGCTCTAACTGGGATTATTGGATATATGGTTGTTGATCGAGAGATAAACAACCATACTTATGACCAATGCTACTTGTGTCAATAAGCGAGAATAAGTGTGAATTGATAATCACCCTATCCCACATTAAAGCCCCATTGGATTCACATCCCTAGTTGCCTACTCAATTTGGTACACCCGCTTTTTCATTTGCTTTAATTCAAATTGTGATTGTAGTGACAGAATCCCAATTCCCCCAACCTTTTACTTTCATGTTTTAAGCATTTACTCTCCTTGTGAACTCATTTCGATACAATTTTCATATAGCTAACATCAAGTCTCTGTGGGTACGACCTCGACACCTGTTGGGTACTTATAAATGTGGTTTGCTTGACGATCGTCGTGCCTCCATATTTGGGGAGTATGATTTGAGCATCTATCAGCTACCCATACTCACTGCCTTCCAGCTCAAGGCATCTGCTACCACGTTTGTCTTGCCCAGATGATAAAGAATGGAGATGTTGTAGTCCTTTAATAACTCCAACCACTTGCGATGTCTCAAAGATCCTTCTAGCTGAAGATGTACTAAAGACTGCAATGGTCCGTGAAGATCTCAAATGTATGCCATATAGATAATGTCTCCAAATCTTCAATGCAAAAACTATCGTCGCTAACTCTAAGTCATGAGTGGGGTAGTTTATCTCATGAACCTTCAGTTGTATTGAAGCATAAGCAACAACTCGAACCTGCTGCATCAATACACAACCCAAACTAACACCAGAAGCATCACAATACACTGTAAACCCTTGGCCCTTAACCAAAAGAGTAAGAATCAGAGTTGAAGTCAATAAGGCCTTGAGCTTCTGAAAGATTGCCTCACACTCATCTGACCACTGGAAAGGGACATTCTTCTGAGTCAATCTAGTCAATGAAGCTGCTATAGAAGAAAACCCATCCATAAACCATCTTTAGTAACCTACCAACCTGATGAAATTGCAGACCTCGGTAGGAGAAGTAGGCCTAGCCCAATCATGAATTACCGCAATCTTCACCGAATCCACAATAATCCTATCCTTGGACACTACGTGCCCCAAGAATGCCATAAACTCAAGACAAAACTCACACTTAGTAAATTTGGCATAATACTGATGGTCTCGCAAGGTCTAAAGTACAACTCTCAGATATTGATCATGTTCCTCAAATATGCCAAGATGTCATCGATGAACACAATCATGAAGGATCCAGGTAGGCTCTGAACACACGGTTCATAAACTCTATAAATTTTGCTGGGGAATTGGTTAACCCGAAAGACATGACTAGGAACTCATAGTGGCTGTATTGAGTCCTAAATATAGTCTTTGGGATGTACGTAGTCCTAATCCTCAACTGGTGATATCTGGACCTCAACTCTATCTTAGAGAACACCGTTCCACCTTGTAACTAGTCAAATAGATCATCAATACACAGCATTGGATACTTGTTCTAAACTGTCACCTTATTCAACTGCCTGTAGTCGATACATATATGCATGGACCCATCTTTCTTCTTTACAAACAGAACCGGAGCACCCACAGAGACACACTAGGCCTGATAAACCCTCTACTCAACAAATCCTAGAGTTAACCATTAAGCTCTCTCAACTCGGCTTGTGCCATCCGATATGGCAGAATAGAACTGGGATGAGTGCCTAGCTCAACATCAATGGCAAAATTTATACCACGATTAGGAGAAAGACCCGATAGATCAGAAGGAGACACATCCAAATACTCACAAACCATGAGAACTAACGCAAGTGAAGGTATGGTGGAATTAGTAACATAGACATCAGTAAGATAGGCTAAGAAACCCTTCCCAACCAACTGGTAGGCACTGAAAAAAGATATAACTCCCCTCGGTATATGACTATTGGCACCCTTATAAACTATAAAAGGGATAGCAGGCATCCATAAAGTAACGGTCTTGGCGAATCAATCCAAGACTACATGGTAAGGAGACAATCAATTCATGCCTAAAATCACATCAAAATCAACCATATCTAGCAAAATAAGGTCTACCCATGTGTCATACCCCAGGATGGTCACCACACAAGACCAATATACATGATCCACTACTAAATAATGTCCTACTTGGGTTGCTACATGCAAAGGAACATGCAATAACTCACAATTAGACTCTAGACAAGTAGCATAATAAGCAGACATATATGAAAATATAAACCCTAGATCAAACAATGCAGAAGCTGACTAATGGCAAATGGAGATCATACATGTGATAACAACATCTGAAGACATAACCTCTGGATGGCTTAGAAATGCATATATGTGTCTCCAACTGCCACGACCACCCAATCTACCAGACTGAGGACCACCTCGAGTACCCTGGGGACCACCCCTACTACTTTGTGCACCACCTCTGACTGGTGGTGCTGGAGCCTAGGGGGCCTAAATTGGCTGATCTTGTCTCCTACCATGATGAACCAAAGGATACTCCCTAGCAAAGTGGCCTAACTCACCACACTTATAACAAACTCGACCAACTATACCCTGTTATGATGACCTGACTGAATCAGAATAACTACCATGGCCTGTAGACCCAGAATGAACACCTCACAAAGACTGAATCAAACCCTGACTACCTTAACCCTCAGCAATTTGTAATGTTGCCTGAATAGGCTGGCTCGACTAAAAACACTGCTTATGCTGACCCCTACCAAAATAGCCTCTGACACGTGTCTATGATTTGCTATAACTACCATGATGGCAAGAACTCTTACCACTTCCCCCTTAGGCCTTATGAAGTATGCCCTTAATAGTGTGGGAGTGATCCACCACCTCTAGGAAGAAATGGCGTAATGCTACCATACCCTCTGTAGCCAAATGGACCTGTAAGGTCAACCCTATGATGAAGTGATGCACCCTCTTATGCTCGCTAGGTAGAGTCTTGGTGGCATGCTGAGCCAGCTCATGGAAGTGAACCTCTTACTCTGATACATATATGAAAACCTGCTCCAACCTAGTGAACTTATCCATCGGTCGCTCTCTCAAATTGCGAGGTACATACTTCTTCAGGAAGGCTACGGAGAACTGTGACTAAGTAAGTGGAGGTGAGCCAGCTGTCCTGCAAGCTATATAAGACATCCACCACTGTTTCACTGGACCATCTAACTAAAACATGGTGTATTCTACTCCATGAGACTCGACCTACCTAAGATTATGTAACCTCTTCTGGAAACTAGTTAGAAACTCATACACATCCTCTCTAGAGCACTAGAATACCTTGGAGGACCCAACTATAGAAATCTACCGAGTATATTCTGCTCCTCAGAAGACATAACCGGCCTAGCCAAAATAGATGAAATAATGGTAGGGACTGTAAACACCTCTAATTGGGGAGCCACAGTAGCAGGCTGTATTCCTAAACCCTGTGCCGCTGCCTGGGTTCAAGTCTGAGCCTTTTTTTTTATATGAGAACCAATCAGAGTACCATGCAAAGCTGATGGCTGTGACATACCCTTAAGGAACCTACGAAAGAAAACCAATGTGTCCTGTAGTACTGGAGTACCGGGCGAAGCTGATGCCTACTTCACCCTTAAGAAGTACTGGATGATATACCATCCCACACTTAAAGTTTTTCTTTGTCCAAAAAGCAATAAATAAGATAGAACAAGGGTTAGAGATACTCCCTGAGGCTCTCTAGGGCCTAGTGATAAGTTGGTAATCTACCAGCTTATTGAGCTTTTATTTATGAATTATTGCTATGCTTTGATAAGATTTAGAGGTACTTATGACCTTTATTAATGCAAATGCAGGTACTCATGGTCACAAGTAGAAAAAAAGGATATGGACCCAAAAGAGCTCAAAAGGAGTTAAAGTGTGAAGGTGATCAAAAGAGAAGAAGGATATGCCGAGTGGTGCGGCCATTGTGTGACACGCACAATGGCTGGTGCAGTCCATGCCTCCCTTCGCATGACACCTAAAATTAAACTTATTCACTGGTTTTCTAGAATAGAGCTGTGTGATATGCACAACACATGGTGCAATGGAACAAGAGTTATGTGCAAGCAAAACACTGAATACAGCCAAAAGAATTACATTGTAATGGAACAAGAGTTGTTGACTGTGGTTTTTGCCTTTGAAAAGTTCTTGGCATACCTTTTAGATACAAAGGTCATCGTTCATATGGATCATGAAGTGATAAAATACTTGATAACCAAGAAAGATGCTAAGACCCAGCTAATTCGTTGGGTCTTGTTACTCCAAGAATTTGATTTTGAAGTAAGAGATCAAAGGGGATGTGAGAATCAAGTGGCGGATCATTTGTCGAGATTAGAAGAAAAGGGATGGTCCGTAGGGGAACTTGAGATAAATGATTCATTCTACGATGAACACATTGCTGCCTCACATGATCTTACAACATGGTTTGCTGACTTCGTGAACTTCTTAGCAAGTGACTTATTACCAGATGGTTTAACGTCACATCAGGAAAAAAAATTCATTCATGATGTTTGGAAGTTTTTCTAGGATGAACCATCCAGAGGTGCATACCCGAGATTGAAATTATGCCCATCCTTAAGGCTTGCCATTCTTCATCTGTCGATGGTCACCACGAGGGTATGCGAACGGCCTAAAAGGTATTACAAAGTAGGTTCTATTGGCCGACACTTTTTCAAAATGCCCATGATTTAGTGAAGGAATGTGCCAAATGTCAACACGAAGGGGATGTGTCTCGATGCCATGAACTCCCATTAACACTAATCCTTGAGGTTGAGCTATTCGATGTATAGGGCATCAACTTTATGGGGTCGTTTATAAGTTCGTGTAGGAATACTTTCATTTTAGTGGCTGTCGACTATGTTTCAAAATGGGTAGAAGTTGTAGCATTGCCAATAATGAAGGAAAGAGCATCACAACTTTCCTCGAAAAGCATATATTCGCGTTTAGTACCCTAGTGCAATTATTAGTAATGGGGGATCCCACTTCTGTAACAAATTATTTAGTGCTCTACTTAAAAATTATGGAGTCAAGCATAAAGTTGCTAACCCTACCACCCACAAACAAGCGGGCAAGTTGAGGTGTCCAATAGGGAAATCAAGTCCATCCTTAAAAAATCAGTAAATGTCAATAGAATGGATTGGGCCCAGAAGTTGGATGATGCACTTTGGGCCTATAGGATAGCCTAAAAAACCCAGATTGGAATGTCCCCTAACCAGATGGTCTTCAGAAAAGCGTGTCATCTCCGAGTGAAACTAGAACAAAAAGCCATGTGGTCTTTGAAAATACTGAATTTGGACTGGGAAAAGGCTGTTCATGCGAGAGTTGAGGAACTTAATGAAATAGATGAGTTTCGCATGCAAGCTTACGAAAGCACCTCACTCTACAAGGCTCGCATGAAATATTACCATGATCAACAAATTCTCAAGCGAGAATTCTCTCTGGGAGATTGGGTGCTTTAATTTAACTATAGACTCCAACGTTTTTCGGGGAAATTAAAATCAAAATGGTCTGGCCCCTTCAAAGTGTTTCAAGTCTTTACAAAGGGAGCAGTAGAGTTGGAGGGTGAAAATGGCTCAATGTTTAAAGTCAATGGATAGGGAGTGAAGAAGTATGTGGGCATACCGGAAGAGGTCACATTCTTAGAAGCAATTTACCTTGACGAACCTTGAGTGAAAGGTACCATCGTCAAGCTGTGACGTTAAACCAAATGCTTTTTGGGAGGCAACCCAAGCATTTACCTTTATTTTACATATTTCTCTTTTGGTGTTACTTTGTGTTTTTTTAAAGTTTGTAGGTTGGAACCAAGCTAAGGATGTTGGGGTGTTTATTGGGCATCGAGCCTCTTCAGGCACTGAACATGCGAAATGCACCTTGAGAAGTGTGATTCGCACAAGTCAATCCCCTTTACAATAGATTCAACTTCCAACAGTTGATACCACGTGTATGGGGCCATGCAATCGGACATTACATTGTGGATATTGCATCACAATTCGTATGGCAAAGACAGAACACTGGCAATAATTGACAAGTTTTGGGACCATGACATGTGATCGGCATGCGGACCTCATCACCCATTGCAGGCGTCGCACACTATTTTGCACAATCGACCAGAACACTGGCAGCTCCTCATCAATTTCAGCCTGACATATGATAGTCATTGCATTTCGCACACCCTGTTAGCATATCGCACACCCTTTTGCACTGCATTAGGCAGACCAATGGCACCAACCTCTTCACCTGCTTGTGCGAATGCTAGGGTGTTTTGCCCTAGCCTATGTGCATTTTGCCCCAGAGAGTACTCTTTCCTCCTAAAATCATGTGTCATTGAGGACAATGTTCCATTTAAGTTTGGGGGTGATTAAATTGCTTAAATTCTTAGTCGCATTGTTAACTGTAGATTAGTGAATAAACTTCGAGAGTTTTCTTCATACCACGGTCCTTTTCCAAGGAGAAAAATATTTTTTTTTGTTATTTTTGTGTCGAACTAGGTTGGTGTTTTCCTATGATAGATTGAGAGATGATTTTCTTAAGGGAACATGCCAAGTTTTATTTTTAAATTGAGTACATGCTTTGTTGTCTCAAAATAGGACCACCAAAAAAATTTCTTGGCAAGAGGTTTTAAAAATTGAAGGAAATAGGAAAAATAATTTTGAGTAAAGCATTCTCTTGTCATGACTTGCATACTCCTTGTTTGACTTGATCGATTCACAAACGAGTGTGTAAAAGAACTTGAAATTGCTTGTCAAAAGTCATTTGTCCCAATTGATTTTGAGACTCATTGTGATAATTCTCGTGTTGTGATGCCTTGTGTGGTAAGACAATACCTAGTTCTTGTGTGCATGTGTTGTCCAAATCTTGCCTCAAATGTGGTTCAAGGCAAAATTCTAGATGTCACCGAGCTTGAAAGATGACCTTAGGCCCTTTTTGAATAGCCACTTCACCCAAATTGACTTCCTTTTACATTGATCCTAATGAACCCCTTTGAGCTTGTGACCATTCTTTGGCACCTTCTTGACACCTTGACCCTTTTTGGAACCTAAATTTTTGCACACGTCCTCCCTAATGGATTGAACGTGAAACATAAGCTAAAAGCCTAAGTTTGAGGGGGGGGGGGGGATTAAAATGATAACATAGGCAAATGCCTAAGTTTGGAGATGTATGTACTAAGATAGAGAATAAAAGGAGTTGTGATTTAATGCAAGGTATCACCTTATGTTTGAATTGAAAATTACTCCAAAATTCCCAATGAAATGAGCAAAATGAAAGAAAGAAAGAAATTGGTGCTACCAAGTGAAGGTGAAACAACGATGTCAAATGATCAAGTTGAATGGAAAGCTTGGGTTGTGTGAGGGAGAAACAAGGTAAAGTCTTTGATCGAAAATGTGAGCATGGTTTTGAAATGATCACAAGGAGCGTTAGGGAGGCTTAGTAACTTGAGCCAAATGCAATTCTCATCTTAGCCCTAGCCAATATCGTAGCCCGCAAGTCCTTAATAATTCTGAGCTCGGTAACTCTCATTAGTAGTGAATTACATGAAGGGTAAGTCTATGGTTCAACATGTGTACACTTGACCTTCTTTGAGAAAGTGAGAGTCTTTCGGTTCTCTTATAATCCCTTTGTCTTATGAATTGCATGATTGTGAGTGAAATTCTCTCTTGTAGTGAGTGGAATCGCACACTTGAAAGAAGTGATGAAGTCTTTATTTTAATTAAGAGGAATGAATGAGACAGGTTGTGTGGCAAATCTCGAGTCAAACCTTGATAGTCCATGTCAATGACTTGAGAAGCTTGATCTTGTTTAGAATAGAAAATTCCCCTGTTTTTGATGAGAAATGAAGTCCTTTTGATAAATGTTTTGAAATGATCAATTGCCTTGAGAATATAATGGTCCAAATTGAGATGAGCATTGTAGTTGAGTCTTTTTGTTTGAGTCTTTTTTATGTTATTTTTCTTAATTTTTAGAGCGGAGTAATCTTGAGTGTAACCCATGTGTTTTAGAGCATAATTCATTCCTTACTTTGTGTGTATTTTGCTTGAGGACAAGCAATAGTTCAAGTTTGGGGGTTTAATAAGTTGGTAATATACCAACTTATTGAGCCTTTACTTATGAATTATTGCTATGCTTTGATAAGATTTAGAGGTACTTATGGCCTTTATTGATGCAAACACAGGTACTCATGGTCACAAGTAGAAAATAAGAGACCCAAAAGAGCTCAAAAGGAGTTACAGTTTGAAGGTGATCAAAAGAGAAGAAAGATCTGTCGAGCGGTGCGGCCGCCGTACGACACACACAATGGCTAGTGCGGTTTGCACCTCCCTTTGCATGACACCCAAAATCAAACTTAGTCACTGGTCCATTGGAATAGAGCCATGTGACGCACACAATCCATGGTGCGATCGCACGTCTCCCGAAGAGCATTTTTGTCAATTTTTATATAACGATTTGGGAACTTCTAAAACCCAATTTGGGAATTGTACTCAATAGTTCTGAATAGTTTTTGAATAGTTTTCCATTGAGAGAGGTTCCCAAGAAAGATAGAGTTGTACTTACTATTTCTCTTCTTCTACCTTTTGAATCCACTCTTATTGTACAAATTGAGCTTGAATATTGATATTAGCTTACAATGAATGGAAATTTGAATTACCCAATGGGTATAACCTCTTATTTCCTTAGCATGAGTGATATTTTCCTTATCTAGGGATAGGTTATGATAGGTATTTGAATTTGGATATGGGTCTTGTTTAATTGTGCGTATAATTGATAAATTGATTTGGGTCTATTGAATTCTCCGTGTTTTAACTCTAAAATTGATGGTTGCAAACATTGATTGACCTTAGTTGGTTGTGTTCTTGCTTGAAAGAGAGGTTCATTATTTTGAATTAAAATTCAATAGTGTGTACTTGGGATTTCCACATAGATTGAGGCTAGAAATAGCTTAATCGCCGAAAAACACCCATTTAAGATCTAAGCTAGAAATAGTATGACTTTCCCAAGCTTGTATTGGTTATTTTATGATGAACCCATGGTGATTGAATAAAGACTATGGGAAATATGTTTGGAAGATCGAGAGATTGACAAATATAACTATAACCAATGCTTCCCATATCATTTATTAAGAAATTGCATAATTGAACAAGTACCCTAACCCATGTTTGAATCCCATCGAAAATATACCCCAAGTCATCCTCTCCTTGATAATAATCCTTGTTTACTTTATTGTTTTGCTCGAATTGCGATTGTGATAGATTCCTAATTCTCTGATTTCCCCTATTTTACTTTTTGTTCTATTTGAACGATTACTCTATTGGTGATTGATATACGACAATCATTTGTCGACTCATCCATTCTCTGTGGGATCGACCCCGACACTCGTCGGGAATATAAATTTTATTTTGCTCTGACATTGTTATCACCTCTGTATGGAGAGTGTTATTTGAGCGTTATCACCTAGCTAACAACACATTTTCTTCAATCTCAATCAAAGGGGAAAACAACCCCACAATTAAGCTTAAACCATGCTCTAAACATCCAAATTCGGGTACTCAGACTTTCCTAAACCTGCATAAAACAAAAGCAAAAATAAAAAGTGACATTATAAAAATAAAAATCTAAACTATTACATGATTGGGTTGCCTCTTAATCCGCGCCTGATTTACAATCATGGCACAACATATGTCTCAAATCAATCAATTTCTCTTAATCTCTTCCTCCCCTTATGATAGAGCTTTTGCCTCTTCTTCACTCTTCGAGGATCACTTTCTTCATTCACTTCCCTCTTATTCTTAAAATCACTTTTCGGGTCATTATCAGGCCATTTAAACACATGCTCATGCTTCCCTAGCAACTTTAGAAATTCATCCTACTGCCACTTGTTGACACCCAATTTTGACCTCCCTAAAACCTCTCTCGGACTGTTATTATACTAATTATTGTTATTTTTTAAGCTTAATTTTCCTCGCGTATTGCTTTTATTTACTAAGTAAATCACGTTTTTTATCGTCATCATGATACTTTTAAATTCATATACAATTTTTAAATATATGATTTATTTCATATTATTACTATTCTTTTTCATAAATTTCATATGATATTACATGTCATTTATTTTACGTACAATATATATACGTAATTTATTCTTTTTTTAAAAAAAATAAATTATCTTTTGATAATTATCATTAACTATTATTTTATCTACTAAATTTTATATACGTAGTAGTTTGTTTATTAAATAGCCGTCCGAATTCAATTTCTAATCTCAAATTATTTAAATCCTAGCCCCCTTTCTACCCAATTTATTTCAATTTTAGCCTAAATTAGGCTAAATTGGCCCAATTTTAAATCCCAAGTCTGATTCAATCTCAGCCGTTGATCTAATACGATCAACGGCCGAGATCAAACCCCTTTTCTCTTTCCTTTTAAACAACCCCCAACCCTAACCCCATTTTCTCTTCACACCCTCAGCCGCCTCAACACCCCCCTATTCTCTCTTCTCTCAACTCCTTCCATTACCACCTCATCGCCGCTGACCACCACCATCTTCTTCGACCAACTTGGCACCGAGACCCCGCTTCTCCGGCGCCCAACCAACCACCAGCCACCCTCAACTCTCTCCCTCCTCATCTCCTTCAACCCTCACCCCAAATCTCCTTTCTTCTTCCATCGATGAGCGGTGGCCCACTATCGCCGCCTCGTCTCTCCAATGAAACCCCACCAAACATCCACTCTTACCTCTGTCTAAAACCCACTCCATCCCCAGCGAAAACCGGTTTCACTACCAAACAGACCCTATTTGTTCTTTCCATCTCCTCGTTAAAACCCCGAAGGTCATGTTTTCTCTAGTGAATATTAGACAAGATCGATGAAAGAAGTACCATGCATGGCTCGACATTGACTCCCACGGTCAGGTTCCCATCAACCAAAATGGATTTTCGAAATCCTTGTTCACTGTGGGTTTTTGTCAATAAAGGGGATGACAATGGATTATCACAAACTAGTTCTGGTTTGGTCTCATTCATGATTCAATTTCATCCTCTTCTCTTGCTATTATTTGATTTTTAGATGTAGAATTAGTAGAGTTGGCTGCAAATTTGTGTTTTGGAATTCTGTGATTTTTGTGTTAGTTGCCACACGTGGACTGTCGTATATGAAAACCCCAATTTCTACAAACTTTACTCTTAGTTTAATTCTGAAAATTCGAATACATGTTCTGTTGTTGAAACTGATTTCTAAGCATGCTGTTGTTTATTGCTCTTATATTTTAAGTCAAACCTTGGGGTCAATCTGCTTAGTTTGCTACTTCTGCATTGCCATTATGTGTTCTTCATGTGAGCCACATCTTGTATAGCTAGTCTGATAAGTTTTGATCTGTTTTGCCCTCTTTCTTTAAGTTTCATTTGATAACCTTGTAATTCTTATTGACTAATTTCAGCATGTCCACATTCCCTCAGCCTGTATTATTCTTTATTTGAATTGGGATAATCTTGGTATTTGCTTGATTATGGTAAACTTGGATCTGCTTTACATTCATTTGATCAAATTGATTGGTTTTTGATAGTATTATAGTGAATTGACTTAAGGTACTCTGATTTCTAAATCATGTGACAGCTCTGAAATCCGATTGTTTGGCAAGATTGACTGATTTTGTGCCTGTGGTACTAGTCTATTTTGGTAGAGCTTCATAGCTTTGGTACTTGTTAATTTTTTGGTAACTCTTGATTGATATATTCTCTAAAATTCACTTTTCCTCTCCTTAATTGATCTGGGACAGCCTTAGTACTTGCTAATTGATTCATTTTCCCTTAATTTTGTTTACTCTAGTCACTAATTTTATTGCCTTTACTTAATTCGGATTGATTCTGCTTGTGTAATTATGGTAATGTTGGCATGATTCCTTCACTTAATTGGTTCAGCCCATCTATTTTAAGGAAACAATCTCCCATAATTGGTGGTCATTGCTCTTTTCTTAATTTTAACAACTTGCTTATTCTCTTCTTATGGGAAATTTGTGATGAATTGATTTGGCTATTGTAATTAAGGTAAAGATTTTCCTTGATTCACTATTTGAATTATTCCCTTCCTTTAACTGAGTCCCCTACTTTCACTATATAAACAGACCCATCTTTTCATTAAGACACCCAGACTTTACACACACTGCTACTCTCATACTTCTTTTAGAACTTCTCTTTTTATTGGTTGAGAATTAATGATTGCTAAGGGTCGGAGCTTATTTATTTTCTTGTGTTTACGGCTAACTGGTTAGTTCTTATCAAAGTATTTTTAATTCAAATGTATGATTCCTTGTAGTTTAAGATATGCTCTCTAGTCCATCTATATTTATCCATGGAAACTCCTGATATATGTGTATTGAATCGGTAGACAGCATGCCTATAGAATTTATGCCTTGTTGTTTGCTTGATCATTTCTTTTCTTTCTATTATTTATATGCCTTAGTTATGAATCAATGTTACTTGTAAAAAAAGGGCCATATTTCTTTATAGTATTGCTGGCTGTTGGTATGATTATATTTGGGTTAATCTTGGCTTGGCTTCATGGCATTTGGTGGAGAATGGAGGTTTTAACGCACCCCTATTCCCTGACATAAGTACTGCCTAGGATCCTTGAGATCCTCAGGAACTCTGACATGTCAGGGATGGTCTTATGGGGGTGTAATTGGGTCCTCCGAACCTTGTGTTTACATGTTTGACAGGTTGTTAGAAGATGGTACAGTGAAGAGTTGCCCGAGACTAGGAGATTTCTATAGACCTTAGATTTTATTAATTTTGTTACTCTTTGTATATTCATTCATTTGGGTCTGTAATATTTTGTATAAACTTCAGCGACAAATAAGATACTTTAGGGGACTGCAATGGGGGAGGGGCAAACTACGTGCTACTTGCTTAATTATAGAAAGCATGCCTATAGGATCTCTATTAATCTCATTCGTTAAATTATGCCTATAGTTTTGTCTTAACGTGTCTTCAGTGATTAGAATCATGCTCGTAAGGCTCGTTAATTTTCAGCATGTTTAATATGACAACTCAATCAGAAATCGTGAAGTTCAGCATGTTTAATAAAATAAAAAAAAAGGAAAGGAATCTGATTAGAAATTTGGTTTTATTATTGCCCTGCTTATATGATTCGAGTTTGCTTCATTATTTTAGATTAAAAATCATATCCGTGGGTAAATCAGTTTCATTTAAATAATTAGAAACCATGCCTATAGGATTTAAAGTAGTTCCATTAAAATTAGAAATCACGCCTATGAGTTAGAACAGTTTCAGCATGTTAGTTTCAGTTTTCAGCATGTTTAAATCTGTCCAAATTTAATTCAGCATATTAAAATCAGTCTCAGCATGATTAAATTAGTTATTTTGCAAGTCAAAAATAGAGATTATGCCTATAGGACTAAACAAAATTTCAGCATGTTAAATTGTCAATTACCTTGTTTGAGAGATTAAATGTGTTCTCAGCATATCAAGTAATCAGAAACTTTGCCCATGGATTTTTAATTGATGAGTTTTGCATGTCAAATCATTATAAATTGTGGCTATAGGTGCAATTAAATAAGGATGTTAATTGTGTGAGATGTGTTAATCCTTTAATTAATTAAGAGGCTTATTTGAGATAATTACGTGCTACTTGCAGTAAAGCCCTCCTTGTTTTGTTTGACGCTTTCCGTGTTTAATTAGGAAACCTAAGACTTTATTTGTCTAGACCCACACCCAAATAGTAAGTCCAAATGCCTCTTGGACATTAAGTTGGGACGGGTAAGCATCTTAAGACGCGTTAGTATTTTTTTTCATTTGTTTAGTGCGCTCTCAGGATAATAATCTTAATAACCAACTTAGGCGGGTAGATAGACGGATATGATGGAAATCGACCCGAGCAGAATACGACAATGTCTTTGGAATTGTCTCCGATAATAAGCCGGGCGCTGATCCGAATAGGTTAAAATTAACCCATGTTTGTTTCTTTCTATTTGTTTGGGATAGTTAACTAAGTCACTTAGTAATATTCTCTTTTCCTATATCATTGTGTCACTTCTGACTTCTCGCTTATCTGATTTTTTCGTTTATTTACTTGCATTAATTCATGCATGATTTTCTCATTTAGATTTTAGTAATTAAATTGGCTTAAATACTTGTTTTAAATAAAGTCTTGCTTGTTTGGTTACATAGTCTTTAGTTTAATTAATCGACCTATTATTTATCACCTATTCCCACATAAATAACGAATTTGGCAGGGACCCACATTTGTGGACCTCGAAAGGTGCTTAACACCTTCCTTTCGAGGTAACTTGAACCCTTACCCGATTCTCTGGTTGCGTAGACATAAAAAATAAAATTTAATTTAATTAGTTAGAACGGTGCCCTAACGCGCCTTAAATTCGTTAGGTGGCGACTCTTCACTCTCATTTCCTAAAAGAGAGTTGTCACGTCGAATCCCGCTTTCCGCGAGAAAAATGGGGCGCGACAGAATGGCGACTCTGCTGGGGATATTTAGGTTCTAACCATTACGGGTTTGTATTTTATGTGGGATTTCGTGTTTTATTTATCTTTGTTTTTGTTACCTTTATAGGATTGAATTTGTTTTTTTTTTTCGTCAAAAGTAAAATTTATGTTTAGTCCCTTTTCCTTTCTCCCTTATTTGTTTCCTTAAATAATTGAGTTTGTTTCATGTTAATATCTTTTCTTATTCTCCTTACGTGTTTTCTTACTAGTATTTCATGATTAGTTTATTATTTATTTATTTTGTCTAGTTATTTAGTATATCTCATGATGCATTTATTCCTTTCCCTTTATTTATTTACTTTTATTTCTTGATCTTGCTTTATTTATGTTGTTATTGTCTCGTTAAACTGTTCATGTGTTACTGTTTTTCATTGTATGCTACTTGTTACCGCTTTTCATAACTGTCATTCCGCTCATACTTCTCCCACTTGGGAACTTCACACTTTCACACAATATACACGTGAGTTGTGCCTTTGCACTTCTCCAAAATTCTTTCAAATACCCATTTTAGAGAGTTGGCATAGACGTGGGGTGAGCGGATAGTTTTGCTACCGTGTGACCACGTGCCTCCTCGCATAGAAAACCTTGAGTCCGTGTCTATCCAAATCTCAGAAACTTAGGATAGTGTTGTATCTACCCCTTTATATAAGTCATGCATGCATCAGCCGTAGGTGGTTTGGCCCTAGGAGCCAACCCGCGAAATTAGCAGCCTCCTTATTGTCAAAGGGTTCCCATCAATCCAAAGACAAATAATCATATTATGTGCTAAGTGATCATGAAAAATTAATCCAAGCCAGTTTAATATGAAAGAAGTTTAGAAAAGTTTGTTTTGTTTCTCTTTCAGGCTGTAGAATGGAAGGCACACCAGCATTTCCCAACACTAGGATGGTTGTGGGTGTTCCCCACAAATTAAGGAGATGGTGGAAAGATATGAAGAAAGAACATGGTAAAGAGATTCGTCGGTCCTTGGGTTTCCTGACCTCTTTGATTTATGTAGCTCCAGATCGGTATTTGATCAGGGCTTTGTTGCAATTCTGGGATCCTGAGAGGGTCATTTTCAAGTTTAGCGATTTTGAGTTAGCGCCGACCGTGGAAGAGATTGGAGGGTTCACTGAGTTGCGGTACCAAAATAGATATTTGAAGATATAAAAGAGACCACCTGGGCGCGGAAGCTGTTGAATCGTCATTATGATATCACTCCTGCAATGTGGGCACAAGTTGATCCAAGGTCTCTGAACCAGTACAATGGAGGCTTCTGAATTTAGGATTTTCCCTTGTCATCCCGCTTTCCCCTAGCTTTACTTTCTTGTTTTTCATTTCCGCAAAGAATTATAGTAGATCAAAATTTGATTTAATAAATGGTTTACTTCGTTTATTATCTGACTCTAAACTCTGACTAATATTTGAATCTTGGCTTGGATTAAAATGTCCTGAATCATATATGTGTCGTTTTAGGCCTACCTCTGGCTCAACGAGGCCCCTTGCATTTAGGACGTTTATTTTTTCGCATAAAAAATCTAGTAAATAAAAGAAATCAAAAAAGAAATAGTGGGTTCCTTCGTTTCTATGGTTACTTCTTAAATGGTGAGCTCTTCTCTATGTGATGTATGCAGCTGAGGCATCCTAACAGACCGGTAGACTTGAACCTTGTTCCTACATGACCTGATCCAATGTGTTTATCTTTAGAATAAATATCTTACTACTAACTTGGTTTCTGTCTTACTCTTACTCCCTTCCCAAAGGTTGATTTGTGCATGCTGGGATATCATACTAGATCGAAAGGGACTCCTCCTCCTCCTCCTCCGAGTCCAAATCGTGAAAGAAAAGATAAAATGGGTGACAATAGTGCTAGTAAGAGTAAGGAAGTCTCGAAAAGTGTTGGTGGAGACCGTGATGAGCTGATCTTACGAATGGAGCAAATAATCCTTGACTTACAGGATGAACTGGCGCAAGTTCGTAATTTGGCCAAGTTGTCCTTCACTTTGAACAGTCCTCGTGACCTGACGGTCGAGGACGATACCGCCGCAAAATTCCAAACCATACCCAATATATCGCAACCACAAAATGACTTGCAGCATACTTACATTCTTCCAAGGACTAGCCAATGTCCTCCACCATAATATCCTACCCTCTCAGCTCCACAAAACTCCCAAACCACTCAAAATATAGCCCCTACCCATGGTCCAGGAAATTATAACTTGAACCCCATATACGTGAAAGCTGCTCCTTTTGTTCAGCACCAACTTGAGCCAGAACCTTCAGAAAAAGACCGGTTAATACAGAACATGGTCGAAAAGTTGGAGCAGGTCACCAACAGAATACAACATATAGAGGGCGTTAGGGGGGTGAAGGGTCTGAATTATGAAGACCTATGTATGCACCTAGATGTTGAATTACCGGAGGGGTACAAACCTTCTAAATTTGAGTTATTCAATGGGGTCGGGGATCCCAAAGCGCACTTGAGAATGTACTGTGATAAGCTGGTGGGAGTAGGAAGAGATGAGAAAATACAGATGAAGCTGTTCATGAGAAGCCTTACCGGGGAGGCCTTAACCTGGTACATTGAGCAGGATACCAGAAAGTGGTCCAGATGGATAGACATGGCCTCCGATTTTGTAGAAAGATTTGGATTCAACATGGATAACGCCCCAAATTGGTTTCACATTCAAAACCTGAAGAAGAAACCTAATGAATTGTTTTGGGAATATGCCTTGAGATAGAGAGCTGAAGCGGCCAGAGCCCGACCTCCAATGGACGAAGCTCAAATGAAAGACTATTTTATTCGGGCCCAGGAACCACAGTACTATGAGAAGATGATGCTCATCACGGAAAAGAGTTTCGCCGAGATCATCCAGGTCGGGGAAAGACTAGAGGAAGGCATCAAAAGTGGTAGCATTATCAATTTGGAGGCTCTACAGGCTACCAGTAAGTCCCTACAATCTGGCGAAATTTCTGAAAACCGAAAGAAAAAAGAAGTGGAGACTGTGATGATGGCACAAGATTTCAAAACACCACTCATTTCCCAAACGCCTACAACCCACCCTCCACTATACCAATAATCTCCATACCCCATCACTCTTTATCAAATGCCTACATACTCATACCAAATTCCCTCTCACCCCGTTTATAGTGCCCAGCCTTCTCAAGTCCAATCTCCCCCACCTAATCCAAACTACAGACCCCGAGCCAATTTCGAGAAAAGGCCGGTCAAGCAGTATACTCCTTTGGCTGAACCAATTGCCCAGTTGTATGAAAGGTTGAGGGTAGCTGGCCTCATCACTCCCGTTCTCGCTTTACCTGTAGACACTCAGGCCAAATGGTATGACCCTAACAAAGTCTGTGCATACCATTCAGGGATGAAAGGTTCACATACTACTGAAGTATGCCGCTCATTGAAGGATCGAATTCAGAGGTTAATTGATACAAATGTTATTCAGTTGAAAGACCCAGCTCCGAATGTCACCAACAATCCGCTCCCAAATCATCAGGTCAACATGTTGGAAGTTGGAGAGGCAGTGGATCTAGAAGGTTCTATTTGGGTTATCAAGAAAGAAGGGGATGTTGCTCAGATGGTAGAGCACTCGTACTAGCAGAAATGGACGGTGAAGTGTGGCCCAAGCCTATCAATTCCGACACCGTCAAAAGATACTGCATCTGAGAAGTTAAGAGAAGGTTATTTCTGTTGTGCTTCCTTACCTTGTAAGTGGAACTACGTTCGACCTGATTCCCGTTTAAGAGGGATACGTAGGCGCTCCTATGGAGTTCGGTCTTATCATAATAAAACCTTTTATTTTCCCTCTATCAAGCATTATAACTGGGGCAGAATTTTTGAGAGGATCTCAAAAATTCCATCTGAAAAGCATTACCATGAATCGTAAGACTGGGGAAGGAAATTTTGAGGGAACCTCAAAATTTGCAACAAGAGACCGCTCATTCTACAAAATTTTCTAGCCGAAAGACAAGTTCTACACTGGGGCAGAAATTTTGGAGGGCCCTCAAAAATTTCATGCAAAGATGATCAGATGTTGCGATGTCTCAAAACATGCCACGATTTATGATTCAACAATATTATTATTTTTTAACATTTCCCTTCCCCTGTCAAAGCAAGTTATTTCAAAATACGATTTATTTATTTGCTCGAGCGAGTGCCCAAGGAGAGTGCGACAGCCCGCAGACACATAACAAGGAGGACAGATGCACCCGAGAGCATATGCACAAATCAACCTCCCCTTTTTACAAATTAATAATTTTTCTTTGAACGCAGAACTAGCAGGTACAAATTCGAGAATTGTCTCAGCAGCATCAAGGCAAACACCGTCATCAAAATATGGCAAGAAAGCTAAGCTACTCTATTTCCTCAAAGAAGAATTGCATTTGGCCCGAGAATTGCATTTGGCCCGAGATTGCATTATGCCCGAGATGACTTTGGCCCGAGATTGCATTTGGCCCAAGATTGCATTAAGCCCGAGAATTACATTTGGCTCGAGAATTATATTTGGCCCGAGAATTGTATTTGGCCCGAGCTTGCGTTAAGCCTGAGAATTATATTTGGCCAGAGACTACATTTGGCCCGAGAATTATATTTGGCCCGAGAATTACATTTTTTGATCCGAGATTGCATTTGACCCGAGATTGCATTGTGCCCGAGATTGCATTTTGGCCCGAGATTGCATTTGGCCCGAGATTGCATTAAGCCCGAGAATTACATTTGGCCCGAGAATTGTATTTGGCCCGAGCTTGCGTTAAGCCTGAGAATTATATCTGGCTCAAGAATTATATTTGGCCCGAGATTGCATTTCACCCGAGAATTATATTTGGCCCGAGAATTATATTTTTTGGCCCGAGATTGCATTTGGCCCGAGACTGCATTTCGCCCGAGAATTATATTTGGCCCGAGAATTACATTTTTGG
>QJPP01002304.1:0-100061 GCA_003996215.1 Jaltomata sinuosa
GATCCTAGCAGAGTTCTCGCCAGTATTGAGGTTCGTTCTACTTTGATTGATCAGATTCAGAGCCGTCAGTTTGAGGATCAGCAGTTGTGTGACCTTCGTGATCGGGTTGTTCAGGGTGAGACTAGCCAGGCTACTCTAGATTCAGATGGGGTTCTGAGGTTTGATAGTCACCTTTGTGTTCCGAGGATTAGTGATTTGATTCAGTTGATACTTCATGAGGCACATTGTACTAGATACTCCATTCACCCTGGCACAACAAAGATGCATAGAGACTTGAGAAAGCTTTACTGGTGGAGTGGTATGAAGCGGGATATAGCAGAATTCATATCTCGGTGCTTGCACTGTCAGCAGGTTAAGTTCGAGCACATGAGACCTGGTGGTTTGATGCAGCGACTTCCCATTCCTGAGTGGAAGTGGGAAGGGATTACTATGGACTTCGTTGTTGGTTTGCCTCGTACTTCTCATGGGTTTGATTCCATATGGGTGATTGTTGATAGGCTGACTAAGTCAGCACATTTCTTGCCGGTTCAGACTTCTTATGGCGCAGAGAGGTTAGCTCAGATCTACCTTCGTGAGATTGTTCGGTTGCATGGGGTCCCAGCTTCTATTATTTCAGACCGCGACACTCAGTTCAAATCTCAGTTCTGGAGGGCTATTTAGCGAGATTTGGGTATAGAGGTTCATCTTAGTACCGCTTTCCACCCTCAGACAGATGGCCAGTCCGAGAGGACCATTCAGATTCTGGAGGACATGCTACGGTCCTGTGTTCTTGACTTTGGAGGTTCTTGGGATCAGTTTGTTCCTTTGGCAGAGTTTGCTTATAATAACAGCTTCCATTCGAGTATTGGCATGGCACCTTTTGAGGCTTTGTATGGCAGGCGTTGCAGATCACCGGTAGGTTGGTTTGATGGTTTTAGTTCTAGGCCACAGAGCACAGATTTGCTTCGAGATTCCTTAGACCGAGTCCGAGTGATTCAGGGCAGACTTCGGGCAGCTCAGAGCAGGCAGAAGAGTTATGCTAATCGTAGGCTTCGTGCCTTGGAGTTTAGTGTCGGTGACTTGGTGTTTCTCCGTGTATCGCCCATGAAGGGCGTGATGAGATTTGGTAGGCGGGGCAAGCTTAGCCCCAGGTACATTAGGCCGTTTGAGATTCTTCAGAGGGTTGGTAGCGTTGCCTATCAGCTAGCCTTGCCTATCAGCTAGCCTTGCCTCCGATGTTTTCAGCTATACATCCTGTATTTCATGTTTTGATGTTGCGTCGGTATGTCCCAGATGAGTCTCATGTGTTACAATGGGATTCAGTTCAGTTGGGTGAGGGTTTAGCCTTTGTTGAGGAGCCGATAGCTATTTTGGCCAGAGATGTCAAGAGATTGAGGTCACGAGAGATCCCGGTTGTTAAGGTTCAGTGGAGGCACTGTCCAGTCGAGGAGGCTACCTGGGAGACCGAGAGAGATATGCGGGCCCAATATCCGCAGCTGTTTGAGCCTTCAGGTACCCCCTTGACCTTGACTTTCAAGGACGAAAGTCCTTTTTAGTAGTGGATGATGTAATGACCCTTCCGGTCATTTCCACGTATACATTTTCCTTGTGCCGTTAGAGCTTGTTTGTAGAGGCCCCAAGTCATTTAAGGCTTGTCGGGACCGGTAGTTCGGTACCGGGTCCATTTGTTTGGTCGTATGATAAGTTTTGAAGTCAAGCAAGTCGGCAAAAGTTATCGTAAGTTCTTTAATAAATTTTCTGAACTTTGGGTATAATGTCTCAGAGCTTTTCTATCAATGTATAAAGAGTTAGAAGTCCCCCAAAATACCAAATCGAAGGTCTACGAGTCTAGTTTCCAACGCACAAAACCTCACGTCCAACTGATCTCGGAGTAAAAAGTTATAACTGTTTTACCGCGGACTGTCTGGCAGAAACCGGGTTGCGAACCGGGTCGCGAACCGGGTCGGGTCAAATTCGATTTAAAGCCTCAACTTCACGTTTTAAAATGCCATTTCAGTTCTGAAACAGTGAGAAAACATAAGGGAGGGTTCCAAGAGAGTTCTTGAGTATCAAAATCGTGCGATGGTGAATTGCGAGCCTAAGTTTGAGAATTTATTAACATCACGTGTATTTGAAAATATTTTATTTGAAAGTTGAATTTGGTAAAAAGTTATATTATTATTAACTTTTAAAAATATTTTAAAGGTTTATGAAAAATATTTTTGTTACGATATAATGGTATATGTATTTATTTTATAAGGTTTTTGTACATTGTAATATATTAACGGAGATAGTAAATTTAGTTATGTTGAAAATTATTATCATAATATAGTAGGTTTTATTTAAAATGACTTTCTATTAATTATGGCATATTTAAAAAGTTATATATATTCTACCACAAATTTATGCAATACCCGAATATATAAATAACGGGATAAGAATTTCTTTTGTTCCTTTGTAATTGCCACCTCCACTCCACGTGTAGGTGGAGGGAGTGGCCAGCAAAGTGTTAGCTAAAGGTGGCACCATATTAGCATTTTCATAACATTGATCCTTTCTAAATAACTATAAATTAATCTACTTGTTGTCTACTATACGGATATATATTTATATGCATATGTATTTTATCTTCATTACAAAAGGGAGCAAAGCATATATGGTTGCTGTACGTGTGGAACTTATTCAATTGATTCCATAGGCTTCTTTGCTTGTGTGTTTTACTCACAAAGGGAATTATTAAGTTGCTACCAATTTGGGTAACCTTTGTCGAGGAGGCATTTTGTGAGAAAATCAATTTGACGATATATTTGTTCCTCGAAAGAAAACTAAGTAATTATATCAAGTTACTCAAGCTCGAGTTCGAGTTTAATTTTTGTTTCGGAGAGATTCGAGCTTGTCATCGGACGACAGGTAGGTTACGGTTTATTTACCTAGACTCCACATATATAAGATAAAATTGTATTAATGGGCATCCTTGGGTTGGTTTATTAGGTTGGTACCACAGACCTCGACCGCTTTATTCATGTCCGCCTACTTTTGTTCCTCCGTTGCTTGTAGTACTTGCCGATATATTTTATATACCCTTGTGGTCCTGTGAGACCTTGTTGACTCTGGAACATAGAAGGTGGGATTTTGGGAATGTCCGCGAGTCCCGGGCATAGAATTATCCTTCTAGGATGGTTATGCTTGCTGAGTAGCTGTTGGCCTGTGCAGGGTCGATAGGTTGATTGTGAGTTGCTGGGCAGCTATTGTGTTTGATCATACCATTTCCATGCATATAAATAGGTTTTATCCGTGTTTTACTACGGTTTGGGCTTCGGGCCTACTGACACTATTTTCTAATCCTTGCATGGCCCCGGGGGCCCATTTTTTATGGAAATAATTTAGAAATGGTTGATCTAACTTGTGAATATTCTTGGGTAAAAGAAAGTAAAATTATGATTTAAATCACCAGTTTTACGATTAACGCTAGACTCGGCAGGGCCGGGGTGCTAGTTGAGTTTTCTTGCTACTTGAAATGATTTTAGCCTCGGTCGGACCGAGCACCTGAGATGACTTTATACTGTTTAGCCCCGGTTATGCCCGGGCACCCTTAGAGGGGTTTTTGAGATATTTTCCTACTACTTTAGTCCTGGACAGGGTCTGGGCATGCATATTAGAGACTGGGTCTCTATCTTGAATCCGGACTTGCTTCCGGATGACATGTTTTGTTACTGAGTTTTAGTATGGGGTCAGGGACCTCCATGGACCTTGCCATCCAGGCCTGGGGCTTCGGGCTGCGTGTGCTGGAGGAAGGGTATACGGTGGAGTAGAGGTATACGGGCAGCGCCCTTCCATGGAACCTACCTGCTGTGCCGGATCGGCACCGGAGGAGGTACATACAGAGATACCATTTCACTTGAGATCTTCATGCATCATATCATTCATTGTTTGAGGCTCCACCCTTGTTTGTTGTTTGTTGATTGTACGCTCCGATAGTATGGGATGCCGGAGGGTTTGTTTTCACTTGTTTGTGTTCCTCGGTTGTATGGGCGGCCGAGGGACTGTAGGTAGACTTTTGCTATTTACTTACAGAGTTGTTCCCTGTTACGGTTAAGTATGAAACTGGTTACTGCTAGACTGTTAGTTTCTGGATTTGAGATTGATATGATTAGTTGAGTTTGATTCATGTCTCTGAGCATGCCTATCATTACTCTTTCCCTCTTCTTATACTTGAGGTTACCGGTATACCGTCCATTTCGTAAACTTATTATGTATACACTGTTATTGCAAGGACCCCAGGTGCGTTATTTCTTACTTTCACCTGTGCCTATTGCGTGTATATTCTGCTTACTGGCCTCACATATGGTTTTGTTGATTTCCCTCTGGGCTAGTTCCTGTGTACCTTTCGTTGATTTCTGTGACTGCTTGCTTCTATTCTGTCTGTTACTACGCTTTTATCTTATATGTGCCCAGTCGGTCTATGATACCTACTGGGTACCTTATGCTTCGCATTTGGTGCTCACCCTACCCCCTGCATCTTTGGGTGTAGATCCTAGCGTGGGCCATTGCCGTTAGATCGCTGTGATTCGTGCTTGGAGATCTGTTGGGGACTACTTCAGACTGAGGGTGAGCTCTTGGCGATCGGAGCTTAGCTTTAGTTTATCTTTTCCTTCATGTACTCTATTACCATTCAGAGACATCTGTATATATTGTTTTGGATTGTTTCCACTCCATGTATGTAGTTTTGGCTCTATACTATGATACCAGGTCTTGGGGTTGGGTTTAGTCCCCGCATATGTATATATATATTCCTTTCATCTGTTCTCTTCATCTTGCTCTCTTACTTTTGCTTATTAAACTATTCTTCCGCTTATTTGTTAGATAGTAGCCCATTACTAACTGTCCTGGGCTACAGGTATTGGTTCGCCTACTGGAGGGTTGTAGGTGCCATCATGACCGAGAAATCGGGTCGTGACAACGAGGTTTATTCGAATATGAAATCCAATCTTTGAAATACAGCATCCCACTTTTTTTTACTACCCAGGGTTTCGATACATTTTGCAATCGAGAAATCTCTACTGGCGCAGGTGCTATCCGAGAACAATTAGCCGATCTAGATTTATGAATTATTATAGAGAATTCGTTGGTAGAATTGGAAGAGTTGGGGGAAGAAGGGCATACAAGGAATGAATAGGAAGATTGAAAGGTTGAAAGAAGAAAGGACTTTTTGTTTAGACGCGTGGAATTGGCTAAGCATTTTATTCGAACAAATATAGAGCCAGAATGGATGGTTTTGTGTCTATTACCAGTTCTTCCCCCTGAGTTGAGATCGATCATTCAGATAGATGGGGGTAAACTAATGAGCTCAAATATTAATGAACTCTATAGAAGAGTTATCTATCAGAACAATACCCTTACCGATCTATTAACAACAAGTAGATCTACGCCAGGAGAATTATTAATGTGTCAGGAGAAATTAGTACAAGAAGCCGTGGATACACTTCTTGATAATGGAATCTGGGGACAAATAATGAGGGACGGTCATAATAAAGTTTACAAGTCATTTTCTGATGTAATTGAAGGCAAAGAGGGAAGATTTCGTGAGACTCTGCTTGGCAAACGAGTCGATTATTCAGGACGTTCTGTCATTGTCGTGGGTCCTTCACTTTCATTACATCGATGTGGATTGCCTCATGAAATAGCAATAGAACTTTTCCAGACATTTGTAATTCATGGTCTAATTAGACAACATCTTGCTTCGAACATAGGAGTTGCTAAGAGTAAAATTCGAGAAAAAGAGCCGATTGTATGGGAAATCCTTCAGGAATTCATGCAGGGACATCCTGTATTGCTGAAAAGAGCACCCACTCTGCATAGATTAGGCATACAGGCATTCCAGCATGTTTTATAATTATTCAAGTACAGATACCTCCCTCTCCTAACCGACCCTTTCTACAATATTAAAAAAAATTCCTTTTTTGTAAATTCTTTTGAATCTTACCTTTTTTTGTTATTCCACCTAGATAAATCTAAATGGACAAATTGATTAGGCCGAATAATTCCATATGTATAGAAATATCATTATTTTCTTGATCTAAGTTCATGCAATTTATTAATAAAAATGAATAAAAAAATTATTCATTTTTATTATTTATTAATTCTTAATATTTTGGTCAATCGTTGAATAAAATCAATTGAAAGAGAAATCATTTTGCCCTTTTTTTTTAATTTAATTACACGTCGTAAACCTATACAACAAGAATTATTGACAAAAAATCTTATATTCAAATTTTTTTAACAATGAATTAATAATGAGATGGACTAAGCAATCTAAAGTGAATATTCATTGAGACGAAGTATGATATTAAGTGAAGGAAAGGGGAATTTTAGGAAAAATATCTTTTTTTAGATCTTTTTCCCCTTCCTCTTTAATATCATCGTAATTTTTTGCTATCACTCTCGATCGTATATAACATAGTTGTATATTTAGATTCTCCTATTCTATTCCCTAAGTTAAGTAATTCTCTTGAGCCACCCACCATATACGTTTGTACATTGCTGTGGGCTAAGCTAAAAAAGACTATTTCAATGATGGCCCTCCATGGATTCACCTATATAAGTCGCGGCTAAAGTTGCAAAAATAAGAGCTTGAATACCACTTGTAAATAATCCAAGGAGCATGACAGGTATAGGAACTACTAAAGGTACTAAAGAAACAAGAACAACAACTACTAATTCATCAACTAAGATATTCCCGAAAAGTCAAAAACTAAGTGATAAAGGTTTTGTAAAATCTTCTAAGATGTTAATGGGTAAGAGAATTGGGGTTGGACGAATATATTTTCCGAAATAACGTAATTCCTTTTTTGTAAGACCCGCATAGAAATAGGCCACTGATGTGACTAAAGCCAAAGCAACAGTAGTATTTATATCATTCGTGGGTGCGACTAACTCCCCATGAGGTAATTGTATGATTTTCCAAGTTAAAAAAGCTCCTGACCAATTAGAAACAAAAATAAATAAAAATATAGTGCCAATAAAAGGAACCCAGGGCCCATATTCTTCTCCAATTTGAGTTTTACTCACATCTCCAATGAATTCAAGAACATATTTGAAGAAATATGTGCTTGCCTGCAGTGGATTAAAAAGATTAAAGAATGCAAATATGATACAATTTAAATTTAAATAGAAAAGATAAAGTGCGGGTAAATTTCACAAATAGTAACTTAAAATTCACTTTTTTTCACAAAAATAACTTAACTACCTCTTCTTACAAAAAAATAACTTAACTATCACCTTTTGTCACAAAAATAACTTAACTATCTTTTCTTACACAAAAATATCTAAATTTTGGGTAAACTAATACAAAAATCACATGGACGGAATACGGTAACTTTTCAATGAACCCTACTCTTTTTCGCTCTTTTTTTTATTTTAAATCTAATAAATAAAATTTAAAAAACACTCAGTCCGACCCGTCCCGATCCAAAATTCATTCAAATAATATATTAAAAAGAACAAGAACCATTATACCCAAAGAAAAATATTTTTCTTTTCTTTTAATACATTAAGACGTAGAAAAATATATATTTTTCTTTTAATATATTAAGATGTAAAAGAATATTTTCTTCTCTTTTAATATATTAAGAAGTAGAAAAATATTTTCTTTTACTTTTAATACATTAAGACTGTAACGACCCTTCCGGTCATTTACATGTTTTTGCCTTTCTTGTACCGTTAGAGCTTGCTTGTAGCAGCTCCAAGTCATTTATGGTTTGCTGGGACCGGTAGTTCGGTGCCTGGGCTGTTTGTTTGGCCTTTTTGCCATTCCTTGTTTTAGAGCTTTAGGCTTTGAAATCGTTGACTTCAGTCAATATTCTTGGTGAACGTTCTTGGAATCGAATTCCGACAATTTCGTTAGCTCCAGAGTGTGGACTTTGGTCTAATGGGACCTTTGGTTGGGATCCGGGAGCTTTTCAGCTTGGAATTCTCTCTCGTTGTGTGTTTTCAAACTAGTTGGCTTGCTTGATTGACTTTGGTCAATATTTGGAGAAGACGGCCTCAGATGAAAATTTCGCCAGCGCTGTTAGCTCTGGAATATCAAGTTTAGGCTATAGGGACCATTGGTTCTGGTCTCGAGGCTTCCGGACATGATTTTGGCCCTTAGGTTTCGTTTTGGGAATAGTTGGCTAAAGGTTGATTTTGGGCGTGGGGCCCACTTTTCATTAAATCAACCTCCGATGGGATTGTTGTCAATTCCACTGGATTCGAAATGGCGTTTCTATTCGAATAACTCAGTTTGTTTGTATTTGCGCGACCTCCGATGCATTCTCGAGGGTCCATCGTGTAAAATTTTGCCTTAGGTTGGTTGCTGGTGTGGGCAGCAGTGTGCGCCTTAGCGCCCTGGTGTGCATGTGTCCCCTGCGGCTCAACGCCCTGGTGCGCCTGTGCCCTGGCCACCCTGGTTCGCCTGCACCCTAACCCCCTGGACCGCGTGCGCCTGGGCCGCCCTGGCCCCTGGACGCTGGCAGCTTAAAAAGCTGGCCAAACCTCTCTTCCCCTTCATTTCTAAAAACCCAAAAACGATATTCTCCATTAAAATAGCTCCCAAAAACCTCCATATCACCATTGTTCATTCCAACTACTTGGAGGATAATATTTTGTCGATCCTTTCTCGTTTGTGGACTCCTAAATGCGGTAAACTCTCTCTTTGAATTTTGAATTCTCCATGGATGATGAACCCAAAACCTCCATAACTCACCTTGATCATTTCCAACAGCTTGGGGGTTCATATTTGCTGAATCTTGAGCATTTGTTGGCTTCTAAATCGGGTAAGTTCTTTCGTTATTTTTCCGATTTCTTCCATGAATTTCATTCTTTAAATTCCTTGATTTGGGGGATGTTTTGAGCCCCAATTGTTGTCCGTTTCCGCTCAAATTTTGAGAATGTTCTCCTGGGAATATGGGGAACACCGTGGTATTTTTTGTTTCTGGCATTGGATTGCGAGGCCCACGGGCCTATTTGTGACCCGGTTATGTATATAGCATTATGGGTATTGTTAGTCTCATATTAATGTGTAGATTATTGTGTTGATAGTATTTTCGCAAATTGGAGCTTCCCAGAGCAATTTGAGTTGGGATGACGTCGTGCCCGCAGCTAGTCGTCAGATGATAGGTAGGTTATGGCTTTCCCTATCTAGACTCTGCGTATATAGGCTATAACTACATTAATTAGTATCCTTGGGTGGGTTGTTATAGGTTGGTACCACAGACCTTGTCTGTCTTTTTTGTCCATTTATTTCATACGTTTATTGTAGTACTTGTGTAAGCATTGTATATTACCCTTGTGGTCCTTTGTGGCCTTGTATGCCTCTGGAACATAGATGGTGGGTTATTTAGGAATGTCCGCGAATCCTGGACACAAAGATATCCTTTTAGGCTGGTTATTATCTGTTGTAGAGCTCTTGAGCCTGTGCAGGGCCGATAGGAATACTTGTGAGCCATTTTAGGCTACCCTATTGTTTGCGAGCATATCATACATGAAAAAAGGGTTTTCCCTGTATGTTTTACTTTGGTCTTGGCTTTGGGCCTACTATAGACGGTTTTCTAAACCTTGCATGTCCCAAGGGCCCTTTTTTGGTAATGTGACTTTGAAAGAGTTTTCAAACTGGCTTTTATGAAATCTCTCGGAGTAGAGAGGATATTATGATGATTTGATTAATTGATTACCTACTGATACTAGGCTTGGTTGGGCAAAGACTAGACCTGATTTCTTATTGATTTAGACTCAGATACGCTCTGGGCACCCTTTGAGAGGGTTATTGAGACTTTTATCACTGATTTAGGCCCGAGTATACCTCGGGCACCCTTTGAGAGGGTATTTTGAGATTATTACTACTGTTTTAGACTCGGTTTTGTCCCGGGTATACACTGTGAGGTTTTGAGTTGGAGCTACTATTTGAGATCGTTGGGCGATGTATGTGGTCGACGACTAGACCTCCATGGACCCTGTCGATCCAGGACCTGGGCCCTTGGGCTGCGTGTGCCAGATGAGGGGTGTACGACGTAGGAGAGGTACACACGGGTAGAGTCCTTCCATAGGTCCTGCCTCTATATGGGCCCTTGAGGTACCTGAGGGGGAACATATCGGTTACTTTCACATCATCATCATCATCATGCATATTTCACTCGGATTCCACCCTTGTTTGTTGTGTGTTCAGTGTACACACTAGTTGTATGGGCAACCAGAGGGTTTGTTTTCACTTGATTGCATTCCTCACTTGTATGGGCGGCCTTGGGACTATAGGTAGATTATATTTACTCATGTCCTTATAAAGAGCTTGTCTTGGCACTCGGTTCTTAGTGGCTTAGTGTTTGTTAGCCTGTTGAGGCTCCGATTGTGGACTTTGAGTATTGGGGGGGGGGGGGCAAGTGAGTCCTGTTTTATTGAGGCACTATTGTGCGGTCTTCTGAGAGGATTGTGGGTTTCCGGTTCTATTCTTTATTTTGATCTGAGTAGTAGTTCTTGGTGCTGGTGGCTTAGTATTCCATTCTAGGTTTGAAATTTAGAGGTTGATTCGGGTTCATGCTTATCTTGAGAGTTGGTGTTTTTAGTATGCTTTCGTTATTTCTATGGCTTCTAGTTAATTATGTCGGATTGTTTTCCTTATTTTCCTTTTTACTTGAGGTTACCGGTATACCACCATGTTTCTAAACACACACACTCTCTCTCTCTCTTTATTTATATACTATTATTGCAAGGATTCTAGGTGCGTTCTCCTTTCTTACATCTGTGTTTCTATTTTATGTACATCTTCTGTGCTAGCATTGTATGCTTATAACTCTTGGTTGTTATTCTTCGAGCTAGTTCCTGTGTGACACTTTTGTAGAATTCTGGTAGACTTTTGTTACTTTGTCGCCGGTGTAGTGAGCATGGGAACTCTATTAGGAAGTGCCCCATAATTACGTATCCCGGTCAGCCTGGTTGTTATGATTATGGAGTACTTGATCACTTTTCTAGAGATTGTCCCCAGAGAGGGATGGTTGGGCCGTCAGCTTTGACTACTCAGTCCAGAGTTAGATCCCGTCAGTCTGATGCCCTTCCTGGTGGGCCAAAGGTAGAGGTTCCTGATATCGTTGCTCCAGGTAAGGCTTTTGCTATCTTCGACTTGTGATAGTCCTGCTCGCATTGTGATTCAATTCCTTCTATCGTTTATTTGCTTAGATGCTTACCTGCTACTTGTTTAGTTGTTTGACTACCTGAGTGTAGTGTTTATGCATTATTTTCTTGGTAGTTTATTCCTTAGTAATGGATGGGGTGAGTTATTCTTATGAGTTGTTTACCCGTAGTTGTAGCTCGTGGGTAGTTCTTGTTAGTCTCTTTTCTGGTTGGGTTTGTGTCACGACCCGAAACTGGGCCATGATGGCATCTACATAACCCCCCAGTAGACAAGCCTAACCCAAACACGCAGAAGACAATACATAATAATTAAACTAAAGGAAAGCGGAAGACGTAATACAGGGCCGATAGCATATATACATACCACCGTACAATATATACATAAGAAGGCCCTAAAGTGACCAACAAGACAAAACAGACTCGAGAACTAACCCGGACCTGGTGTCACTAGTACAAGAGCGACTAAAGTAATGAGTAGCTATACAAAAAATGTTGTCTATCCAAAATACAAAATATAGACAGAATGTACAAGATGGAAAGCATGTAAAGTCTCCAAAATCGCCGGGAGCTCAATGCGATCCGAACAGCAACGGGTCTCTAACGACAGGAGATCAACGAGGGTGGCTTGTACTAGGTGCTGCATCAGAAAAGAGATGAAGAGTGTAGTATGAGTACCAAGACAATGGGTACTCAGTAGGCATCATAGGCCGACCAAGCGCAGAAAGATAATATATATAAATAGATTACAGGAAAGCAGCTAACTATACATGGATCCACCTAAATCTAGTTATAAAACCGGAGACATGCCAATAAACCAACAAAATAAAAGGGAAGGACAACAACATCAAGCCAACCAGAGTCAATCCATGTGCCAAAGCAAATGCAATGCGATGCATGATGATGCATATGTGAATGCAATATAATATAAACCCGAAATACCGCATCGGATGCCCGAAATACCGCATCGGACTATGCATACATATATATATATATGTGAAATAGTAAAATACCTGGAATAACACATCGGGGGTCCAGAATACCACATCAGACTATAAATATATATATAAGAGAGTAAAATACCTAGAATAATGCATCGGGGTCCGAAATACCGCATCGGACTATAAATATATGCATAAAATAGTAGTTTCTCCTTTTCCTCCCAAAATCCCATTGTAATACTCAAAGTAATTTTTATTTAAGTCCAGAAATCTCCACAACCATAGTAAAGCCTCATTTCAAACCAAAAACCTTTGAAAAACACATCCATGTTTTACCAATGATATGCCATGTGATATGAGTATGAAAGTTCACAAACAGAGGAAAAACCACGCCATCAAATCAAGCAGGGAAAGAATACCCTCCAAACCAAGAGAACTAACCTGGAATTCCGTCTAAATTCTAGCCATGGCCTCGAGCCCACAGTTACACACAATGACAGAATAAAGTGGTAAAGCAGAAATAAAAGCGAAAACCACAGGAAAACTCTATTCTACCTCTAAAGTCTCCTAAAAACATTCTAAGGATTTTATACTAGTCACACAGAAGAAGCAAGCTCCTAGGCTAAGGATAACATACAGTTCTAGGCTAAATACCCGAAATGACCAATTAACATGATAAACCGTATTCAAGCCTAAAGTCTATCTAAAATCCAACCTAGCATTCCAGTAACATACAAATATATATTATCTAACTAAACTCAGTCTAAAAGGTAAACCGTAACCTACCTTGCGGCTGAACTGTAAGCATGAACCGTCACTCATGTGCCTTCCCCTTTCGAACAGCCTCAGAAAGCTTTCACGCTATCAAGAACATAAACTAGGTGTCAAGATGAGAAGAATGACACCCATATTGCTATACGGAAAAACAGGCCTGAAATCGAGTCAGAAAAATGACCCTCGGGGACTGCGCAATGAAACAGAAAACAAAAATCACAACTATGCTTGCGGTTGGTTGAGGAACCCATGACCAAAGTTTGGGTGCGAATGGAGCTTGATTCGGGGCCCAAAACAGCCTCGAAGTGCTACTAATCCACGGAGTTAAAACAGTAAAAACACAGAATTAAAGGCGGGAACCTACCTCGACAAGAGGAATACGTCACGGAGTTGAGTTGCATAAATTTTCGAGCATGCAGCCCAAGGAATCAGATTTCCCACAAGGATCACCCCAACCTTAAGAATTCACAACAATGGAGTTTTAGCGGGAGAATTACGAGAATAAACATGGAAGGAGGAGAGGGGTGACGAGGGAACTTACCGGATGAAGGACATTGAGCAAGAAAGCTGGAAGTAAGAGCTTTGGAGCTTTGATAATGGTGTGTCTCAGAATTTAGAAAGAGAAAGTGAAGTTGAAACTTTATATAACTGCCAGGGGTCCTTCATCGCGATCACGATAGGACCCCCACATTCGCGAAGAACAACTTGCCCAACCATCACGATCGCGATGGTCCAGGCCGCATTTGAGAAGAGAAAGCCAAGCTGGGTCCCAGCCGGCTTCATCACAAACGCAATGAGAAACCTTTGCGATCGCGATGGTCAAGAAACTAGACTATCATGAACGTGATGGAAGCTCCGCAGTTGCGAAGACCAAAATGGTCTACAACTTAGTGCAGCAACCAGCAATTTCCCCAAGTCCAAAAATCTTCCGACAGACACTCGGGATTCATCTGGAACACCGTGAACACAAACCAACCATGATACCCTACCAGAAATGACATTCTGGACTCAATGGAATCAAAAAAACTCCCAACGGAGATCATTTTAATGAAAAGTGGGCCCCACACCCAAAACCAACTCAAAACTCAAAACCCAAAAACAAGTCTGGAAGCCTCGAGACCCGAACCAAAGGTCTCCCTAGCCCAAAGTCGACAATCCAGAGATAATGGTGCTGACGGAATTTCCATCCGAGGCCGTCTTCTCCGAATGTTGACCAAAGTCAACCCTACCAACCAAACTGACTTAAAAACACACAAAGCACCACAAAACCAAATCGAAAGCCCTCAGACCCAAATCAATGGTCCCAGTAAACCAAAATCCCCGTTCTGGAGCCAACAAAACTGTCAGAATCTGATTCTGAGCGTGTTTACCAAGAAAGTTGACCGAAGTCAAAGATTTTCCAACTTTAAGGGCTAAAACAGGGAAATGATCATAACGACCTAACGAATGGTCCGGGCACCAAACCATCTATCCCAGCAAGTCATAAATAACCTGTAGCCGCTGAGGGAAAGCTCAAAATGCAGAAAAAGCATGGAAAATGGAAAATGACCTGGCGGGTCACTACAACATCCGCTACTAAAAGAACTTTCATCCGCGAAAGTTAGAAAAAGGATAGTACCTAAAGACTCGAAAAGACGAGGATAACGGGTCCGCATGTCGGTCTCGATCTCCCAAGTAGCCTCCTCAATAGGACAATGCCGCCACTAAACCTTAACTAACAGAATCTCCTTGGACCTCAACTTCCTAACCTGCCTGTCTAAAATGGCAACAGGCTCCTCCTCAAAGGATAAGGACTCATCCAACTGAACAATTCTAACTGAAGCACATGAGACTCGTCTGGAATATACCGCCGCTTCATAGAGACATGGAATACCGGATGAACACTAGAAAGAGCAGGAGGCAAGGCTAACTCATAAGCAACCCCTCCAATACGACGAAGGATCTCAAATAGACCAATGAACCTCAGACTAAGCTTACCCTTCCTCCTGAACTGAATCACGCCCTTCATGGGAAATACCCGAAGGAACACACTATCACCAACCATAAACTCAAGATCTCCAACTCTCCGGTTAGCATAGCTCTTTTGCCTACTCTGGGCAGAATGAAGTCTCTCCTGAATAAGCCAAACTCTATCCATAGAATCATGAAGCAAATCAATACCCCACGGCCTAACCTTGAAAGCATCAAACCAACCCACCAGAGATCTGCACCATCTACCGTACAACACCTCAAACGGAGCCATATGAATGCTGGAATGATAACTATTATTATATGCAAACTCTGCCAAAGCTAAACACTAGTCCCACTGACCACCAAAATCAATAACACAGGCTCGCAACATATCCTCCAGAACCTGAATGGTACGCTCTGACTGACCATCTGTTTGCGGAGGAAAAGTGGTGCTAAGCTCAACTCTAGTACCCAACTCTCTCTGAATAGACCACCAGAAGTGCAAAGTAAACTGAGTACCTCAGTCGGCAATGATTGAAACTGGCACACCATGCAAATGGATAATCTCCCAAATATAGATATGAGCCAACCTCTCAAAACTGTAGGAAGTCTGAATTGGCAGAAAGTGAGCAGACTTTGTCAAACTATCCACAATAACCTAAATAACATCAAATCTCCACAAAGTACATGGCAATTTGACTACAAAATCCATGGATATACGCTCCCATTTCCACTCGGGAATGGGTAGCCTCTGTGATAAACCACCTGGTCTCTGGTGCTTGAACATAACCTGCTGACAGTTCAAGCACCTGGATACAAAAGCCGAAATATCCCTCTTAATCCCATACCACTAGTAGTGCTACCTCAGGTCACGATACATCTTAGCTACCCTGGTATGAATGGAATATCTAGAACTATGAGCCTCCTCCAGTATCAATCTGACCAAGTCACCAACTTTAGGAACGCAGATACGACCCTCGATCCTCAAAACACCCTCTGAATCTAAAGTCGCCTTCCTAGCCTCACCACTCAACACCTTGTCATGAATGATCCTCAATCTCACATCATCAAGCTGCTGTGCCTGGATCTGCTCCAACAAGTAAGACCTAGTCTCAACACAAGCAAGAATGCGGCCCTGCTCTAAAATTTCAAATCAAACCAACCTATTAGCCAAGGACTGGATGTCCAAAGCTAAAGGTCACTCCTCTATAGCTAATAAAGCCAAGCGACCCATACTCACCGCCTTCCGGCTTAAGGCGTCCACTACCACGTTTGCCTTGCCCGGATGATAGAGAATAGAGATGTCATAGTTCTTCGGTAACCCCAAACCACCTACGCTACCTCAAATTTAGATCCTTCTGGCTAAAAATGTACTGAAGACTATGATGGTCAGTAAAGATCTCACAATGCATGCTATAGAGATAATGCCTCCACATCTTCAACGCGAAGACTACCGCTGCTAACTCCAAGTCATGTGTGAGGTAGTTTCTCTCATGAACCTTCAACTGTCTGGAAGCATAAGCAATAACCTGACCCTACTACATTAACACACAACCCAAACCAATACCTGATGCATCACAATATATGGTGAAACCCTGACCCTTAATCAAAAGAGCAAGAATTGGAGCTGAAGTCAACAAGGCATTGAGCTTCAGAAAGCTCGCTTCACACTCATCTGACCACTGGAAGGGAACATTCTTCTGAGTCAATCTAGTCATTGAAGCTGCTATCGAAGAAAATCCCTCCACAAACCATCTGTAATAACCTGCTAACTCGATGAAAATGTGAACCTCGGTAGGAGAAGTAGGCCTAGCCCAATCATGAACTGCTGTAATCTTCATCGAATCTACCATAATCCCATCCTTGGACACCACCGAGGTTCACATCTAGTCAATGAAGCTTCTATGAGAATTAGTTAAATTAAATCCTTATAAACGAAACATCACAACTAATTTGGAAGGAAAGGAGTAGCGGATAATGCACATAATCAAGAGGGAGGAACTGATGGTTTCTCAAGCTACATCAAACAATTGCCCGTAAGTGCCACTTTTACTTGCTTGAAGATATATGAGTTTAAAAGCTTAAAAACTTTGGCCTATCAAAAATGAAGGCATGCAAGTCTGTAGTAACTGACAATAAGAATTTATTTTGTCTTATTAAAATATTAGTAGAAAATATGACACCACGATAGTTTTTGCTACTACTTCGGGCATATATATATGAGAACTGATTTTAGTAGTACTTTGATATTGATATTTTTCATTTGAATTGACTAACTCCTCCTCATTATTTTACTTTTTATGCAAATTTATATTGTTATATGTCATTCCTTCTGTTGAAACAAGTGCTTAAGCTAAACGTAGGGATAGTATGATGGAGTTAATGTTTGTTGGCTTTGGGTGGAAACTTGAAATCTACAATACTAATTATTTTTTTAAGGAGAAGAATGATAGCCCAAATACAAATCTTTTAAGAGACTAAATTTATAAAAGCTTCATTAAAGTGTCCAAATTGTAGAAATAATTATTTGCAAAAATATATTTTTATATTTTACATCAAATTATAGAGTAATAAAAAGAAGAGTTGTCATTGGTGTTTGAGAGGAAAGGGACTACGAAAAGAAGCTAATGATCCTTTTGGAATGATCTACTAGCAAGGATAAAAAATTAATAGTGCTATCATTGTATGTATCTATCTTCTTTACTTTCTAATTATATCTTCTTTTTATTATTATCAATTAATAGGGGAAAATTATGGAAAAAGAGTACTTTCACTTCTTTTTTCTTTTGTAGGCGAGTCTTGAAGTAAATGGTAAAGTTATTTGTCGTATGATCAGGAGGTCATGGGTTAAAGCCATGGAAATAGCCTTTAGTAGAAATGCAAGACAATATTGCGTATAATAAACCTTTGTGATCAGATTATTTCCCGAGCCTCGCATATAACACAAATTTAGTGCATCGAGCGCCCTTTACTTTTTGCCTTTTTTTTCTCTGAGTTTGTCCAAACATATAACTTGGGGTTTTCCCTCTTCTTTATTTAAAGAATCTATGTGTTTAATAATAATATTAATAATAAGAGATAATTTTGGAGACCTCCCTCCAGGTTTTGCTCTATCACTCACCTCCCTTGTGATTTACGATATTACGCGTACCTCCATTATTTTCATTTTTTGTAACCATTCTTTAAACCTATTTAAAATAAATACAAATTAATTATGATTTGAAAAATTTTCCCTCCTTTGTATATTTTTCATATAATCAATTCTATTAAAAAATTAACTTATTTAACAAATACTTTAAAAATTAACTCGTATATATATAATTAAAAAAATTCTGACCGTCCTCATCAACTTCCTTTTTTGGAAGTCCATTTACACCTTCAATTTGAATAAATTATTGTTAAAAAATGATGGTTGTCGTGAAAAAATAAAATCACCGGTGAATTGGTAAAGGTGAAGAAGAGTTTTTGCCTTGAAAATTATTACTTCACTTGACTTTTGAGATTTGGTTTGGTAAATAAGTTGTAATGACCCTCCTGGTCATTTTCTATATTTTTGCATTTTTTTTCCTGAGTTTCGAGCTTTCCCTCGACGGCCACAAGTCATTTATGACTTGCCGGGACTGACGTTATAGTGCCCGGGCCGTTCGTTGGGTCGTTATGACCATTTCTCTGTTTTAGAACTTGAACTTAGAAAATCTTTGACTTAGGTCAGCTTTCCTAATAAACGTGCTCAGAATCGAATTCCAACAGTTTCGTTAGCTTCGGAACGGAGATTTTGGTCTAGTGGGACCATTAGTTTGGCTTGGGAGTTTTCATTTCGGGTTTGTGTTGGTTTCTGTGTTTTCAAGCCAGTTTGGCTGGTAGGGTTGACTTTGGTCAACATTTAGAGGAGACGACTTCGGATGGAATTTCAGTCAGTGATGTTAGCTCTGGAATGTCGACTTTGGGCTAGGGAGACCTTTGGTTTGGGTCCTTGGGCTTCCGGACTTATTTTGGGATATTGAGTTCTGAGTATTATTGGGCATTGGGCCCACTTTTCATTAGAAAGATCTCCGTTGGGAGTTTCGTCTATTCTATTGAGTCTGGAATGTTGTTTCTGGTTGGGTAGCATGGTTGAGGCATCGCCTGCAGCTTCCAATCCAATGACAAGCAAAAGACGAGGAAGTAACTTACTATACCTTACCTCCTTCCATAGCTTGACCTCCTCCTTTTTCTACTAGGATTCTCCAACTAATGATTTTTCTGTTTCGGATGTGAAGGCTTAGGCTTCCATTTTTGTTCTAGGTTTTCTTTATTGAATTCTGAGGGTCCGTCGAGTGACTTTTTCAGCCTTGTATATTGCCGGTTGCTGCTATAGAGTTGCAGACCAGTTTGGTCATCGCGATAGCGAGGTGGACATTACGTTCGCGATGGTCTAGTTTCTTGACCATTGCGATCGAGTAGGTTGCTTCTCGCATTCATGATGAAGTAGACTAGGACCCAATCCAGCTTGCTCTACGCAATCGCGTGGCTGACCTATTGCAACCGCGATGGTCTGGCCCGCTTTTCTTCGCGAACACAGGGGTTCTATCGCGTTCGCGATAAAGGACCCCAGATAACTATTTTAGCTGTCCACTTTGTTTTCTCCTCCAAAAACTTTAATTTCCTCCATTGTTGATCATTGAGCTCCGGTTCTAGCGCTTCTCTTTCAATTCTTTTCATCTGGTAAGTTCCCCTCTATCCCTCATCTCTTTTACGTTGCTTAATCCCCATTAAACCCGTTATTTTTTTCCATTATTTCCTTGTTAAATTCTTTAAATTAGTAGCACTCCGGGGCTGTTTTGAGCCCCGAAATAAACTCCGTTCGCGCTCAAATTTTGAGCATGGGTTCCTTAACCCACCGCGGACTTAATTTTGAATTTTAATTTTTGTTTGGTTGCACTGGCCCTGAGAGTCAATTTCTGACCTAATTTTTCGTATAACAATATGGGTGTCATTCTACTCGTCTTGACAACGAGATCGTATTCTTAATAGCGTGGCAGAGATCTGAGGCTGTTCAAAAGGGGAAGGCGCACGAGTGATGGTTCGTGTTTTTAGTTCGGCCCCGAGGTAGGTTACAATTTACTTTCTAGACTGAGTTTAGTTAGATTGTATATATTTATATGTTACTGGAACGTTAGGTTGGCTTTAGGTAGATTTAGGCTTAAATCCTGTTTATTACTTTAAATTGGCCATTTCAGATTATAGTTTAGGATTATCATGTTTATCCTTAGCCTAGGACCTTGTAGTATCATTTTGGCTAGCTTGGAATCCCTAGGTTGCTTTTAGGAGGTTTTAGAGGTAGAGTAGAGATTCTTGTGTTCCTTTTTTGCTATAACTTTCCTGTTTTATCAGCTTTATTCTATGATTGTGTATAACTGTGGGCTCGAGGCCATAACTTAGATTTGGATGTAGCCCCAAGTCAGTTATCTTGGTTTGGAGGGTATTTTGCACTGTTTTGCCCTGTTTTGCGTGGCTTTCTCTGAATATGGACATTTCATGCTCATACTGCATTGCATATCATTGGCACAAAAAGGGAGTATTTTTTTGAGACTTTTGGTTCAAAATGAGATTTACTACGACTACGGTGCTTTTCGGATTTGAACTAAATTTTATTGGATTTTACCATGGGTTTTGGAAGGAAAAAGGGAAAAAATACTATTTTATGCATATACTTACAATCCGATGTGATATGCGGTATTCTGAGCGCTTAATGCGGTATTTTGAGTTTATATTATTATGCATTCATACATTATATCATCATTTCTTCACATTGCATTAGCTAGGGTACTTTTTTTTGGATCGTTGGTGGTTCTGGGTTGATCTTGTTACTACTTCACCCTTTTTGGCTTGGTTATTTTGGGTTTTGGCTTTATAACTAGATTTAGGTGGATCCCTGTTGTCACGACCCAGACTGTCATGAGTGGCACCCACCCAACTCCCGGATGAGCGAACTAATAGAGTTCAACCTTTTGCCTAGACTAACAGCCTAAAACCATCAAACAGAAGTAAACTAGCAATTAAATAAGTAAAGAACTATAACATTAATATCATCCAGCGGAAAATTCCCCTAGAAACTGAAAGTCGCAGTACCAAACATTACTACTAATATCTAGAGTACGGGGATGCAACCCTTAAAAGAAATACGAAAGTAGTTTTAACCCAAAACAAGTGGGCTGAAACTCTAGAGATAAATCCAAGGTAGCTTGATCAAGCAGCTCACCCTTGAAGTCAGGAATCACTGGTGCTATAGATGAGTTCGCGTCTTAGCCGCTGGAAGATTTCCTGTACTCACCAAAGGAAAAGCAAGTGTAGTATAAGTACACCACCACTGTGTACTGGTAGGATCATCAGCCAATTTTCAAATAAATAGTGTATAAACAGTACGACAATATCAAGTAAAAGGTATGGAAGACATGCAACAATATCAACAGACACACCTAGACTACAAGTCTCTACTTAGCTTGTTCCAGCATGAAATCCACCACCTATACTCTAAGCCACAACCATACACCATTAATTATACCTTCTCGTCTAGCCCGGACCCACCCTGGGATCCTCTCTAGACAACACAAAATGCCAATGAACCACCCGGCCTAAACCAAGACAAACACAACAGTTAAACAGAAATTCCCGGCCGCTCGAGGGTCACCAAACCAATAACACATTTCAATAACCAGCCCAGTTCACTCATAGAACCAATATCAGTCAATGCAACACAACAATAAAAATACAATGATGCAACAAAAGTAAACCCGTACCAGGCGTGGTACCCGAGCCAACCGTTAGTATTCCTGTACAAGGCGTGGTACCCGAGCCAACCATTTGTATTCCTGTACCAGACGTGGTACTCGAGCCAACCATTTGTTATACCCGTACCAGGCTTGGTACCCTAGCCAACCGAATGTCAACAAGCCACAGTCAAATAGATGATCAAACAACTTGTAAACGAACAAGCAAACACCATTCAAATCAGAGACTGTAAAGTAGGAACCCTAGACATTCTACATAATTTCCCTAAGCAATGTAATTCACACAAACACTTAGATATGAGTACAAGAATATACAACATTCACAGAAATTGTAAGCCATCACCTACCTCAAAATGATCCAAGCTCTATTCAACCCGAGCTTTCTAATGTTTTGGATTCCTTTCTCGTTCTTGGTCTAAAATAACACATAAGTACATACAATTAACGCACAAGGTCTGCATAGTACCCGGATTACACCAAATCCCTAAACCCCAGGCCACCCATGAAAATCCCACCCTTTTCCCGGCCTTTTCCACTGTTAATTCACCTACTTCTATCATTTTCATGGATAAAAATAGAGAATTTAACAACCTATGATCATAATAACATACTTTTAACAATGCCCAAGAACATTCATGCCTGGAATCCCCTTCCTTCCCCGGATTCTACCATTCCTAGGTTATTCTAACCTTTCCCCAAGTTCCCTCTTAGCAATTCTACCGCATAGAAAGCGTAGTACAAAGATTGGGGAGTAGAAACCTTACCTTAGGGAAGAAATTCGAAGGAAAAAGGAGGAAAATCGCCTAACCCTTCTCCCAAAATAAAGTTGTGAAAACTGAATATTTTTGGGAAATGTTTCTGCATTAAAATCCCGTCAGTCCGCTATAGTGGTCCCCGCTCCACTATAGAGGTCCCCGCTCCGCTATAGAGGTCCCCGCTCCGCTATAGCGGTCCCCGCTCCGTTATAGCGGTCCCTGTATAGTGGACTGCCTCTGCTATAGCAGTCTTAAGTAGTGTTGACTGCATTGACCACCGCTATAGCGGTATTTTCCATCACTATAGTGGAGGCTGCTACCGCAGACGCTTACGCTCATCATGGAAAGAATGTCCAGAAATTTCCCAGTTTTGGCCATTTTACAACACACTTGCTTCCCCCGATGACCCTAAATAACCCCTTCACGCCAAACGCGATTTCAGGAGTTCTACTTACCCAAATTAAATTCCGAAAAGTCCCCCGGACTCCTTTATGTCTTGGCTACGCGGAAGACTAGCTTAACATAAGACACATAGACCAATCCTTATCTGGATTTCCCTAGACTCCACCTCGCTCCAAAACTGGCCGAGGTTAGCCTACCAGAATTTCAAACTCCCAAACCCGGAGTTTTCTAACTCTAAAACTTGGCACGATTGGACTACCCGTAATGACAGACCAGGTCATTACAACAGATACTAATTTACCCATTATTCATCCTCGAATGATCAAACCCAAAATTACAAAAATTAAAGAAGGGAAGTGTAGTACCTAAATCCTCAAACAGTTGAGGGTACTTGTCCCGCATGTCCTTCTCAGTTTCCCAAGTGGCTTCCCCAACCAGTTGATGCTTCCACTGAACCTTCACCATATCAATCACCTTTGTCCTTAACATCCAGACATCCCGAGCAAGAATCAAAACTGGTTCCTCTTCATAACGAAGATCCTTATCGAAAAGTAGCTCATCCCACTTGATGATGTAATCCCCATCCCCATGGTATCTCTTAAGCATGGATACATGGAATACCAGATGGACTCTCGACAAACTAGGTAGCAGCGCTAACTTGTAAGCCACTAGCCCCACAATTTGAAAAACTTCAAATGGACCGATGAACCGAGGGCTAAGCTCGCCTTATTACCAAATTGCATAACCCCTTTCATTGGTGACACCTTCAACAATACCTGTTCACTAGCCTAAAAGTCCATGTCCCGGACCTTGCGATCTGCATACTCCTTTTGCCTGCTTTGAGTAGCCAGTAACTTGGTCTGAATGCCCCTTACCTTTTCCTACGCTTCCTTCACTAAGTCTACACCCAGAGGCTTTACATCGCCTTCCTCAAACCACCCAATTGGTGATCTACAGTTCCTCCCATACAATGCCTCGAATGGTGCCATGTCAGTATTGGAGTGGTAGCTGTTGTTGTACGAGAATTTGCACAATGGTAAAAACTGGCCCTAATGACCCCAGAGGTTCATCACACATGCTCTCAGCAGTCCTTTAATACCTGGATCGTCCTCTCCGACTGACCATCAGTATGAGGATGGAAAGCAGAGCTAAAAGTGAGTTGTGTACCCAACTCTTCATGTAGCTTGCCCCAAAACTTATAAGTAAACTGCGTACCCCTATCTGAAATGATGGACATTGGTACCCCATGCAGTCTCACAATCTCCTTCACGTAGATCTTAGCCAATTGCTGCGAATTGTAATCTACCCTGACCGGAATAAAATGAGAGGACTTGGTCAGCCTATCAACAATGACCCAAATTGAGTTATACTCCCCAATGTCTTGGGAAGACCAACCACGAAATCCATGGCTATCCTTTCCCAGTTCCACTTTGGAATTGGCATTCTCGGAAGTAGTCCTGCAGGTCTCTGATGTTCGTACTTTACCTACTGGAAGTTCTGACATTTGGACACAAAATCAACTATGTCCCTTTTCATTCCGGGCCACCAGTAATGCTGCCTCAAGTTCCTGTACATTTTAGTCACACCCGGATGAATTGAGTACAGCGAACCATGAGCTTCTGCTAGGATTTTCTGAATCATATAATCTACCAGAGGAACACAAATCCTCTCTCTGAAATACAACACTTTACCAGAGTCTAGGATAACGTCTCTGGACTCCCCGGATATTGCCTTACCTCGCAACTTACTCAGTTTCGGATCCTGAAACTGTTTCATCTTTATTTCTTCTATGAAGGTGGCCTTGACCTCAAGTCGATTTTTGAAAACACTGATGCACCCTGAAGCTGGTCAAATAAATCATCTATACGGTGTAGAGGGTACTTATTCCAAATGGTCACCTTGTTTAACTGCCTATAATCTATGCACATCCGCATACTACCATCCTTCTTCTTTGCAAATAAAAACTGGAGCACCCCAAGGCAAAGCATTGGGACGTATAATCCTTATCTAGGAGTTCCTGCAGTTGAGTGTTAAGTTCCCTTAACTCTGCCGGAGCCATGTGGTACAGAGGAATGGAAATGGGATGAGTGCTTGGCTCCAAATTAATACAAAAATCTATATCCTTTTCTGGAGGCATACCAGGCAAGTCCGCTGGAAACACCTCTAAAAATTCAGAAACCACTGGAACTGACTCAATAGGCGGGGACTCCATACTATCATCTTGGAGATGAGCCAAGATGGCTAGACACCCCCTGCCTACTAGCTTCCTAGCCCGAACAAATGATATTATCTTAACTGGGTTGGGCCTGTACACACCCTCCCACTCTAGTCTATCCTTATCCGGAATCTTTAAAGCCATAGTCTTGGTGTTACAGTTCAACATAGAATGATAAGGAGATAGTCAGGTCATACCCAAGATAATTTCAAAATTAGCCATATCCAGAATTACCAAGTCTACCCAAGTATGCAACCCCACAAACACAACAGAACAGTCACGATGTACATGAGTCACAATCACAAACTCTCCAATCGGGGTATAAACATGGATAGAGGAATCAGGGATATCACAAATCAAATCCAGCCCCAATGCAAAACTCACAGACACATAAGAATATGTAGAACCGAGGTCAAATAATACCGAAGCCATTTTATCGCAGACAAGAATGGTACCTGTGATCACCGCATCTGAGGCTTCCACCTTGGTCCTCCCTGGAAAAGCATAGCAATGAGCCCAATCGTCAATCCAAGAAACTTCTCGAGCCGGCTGCGCTGCACCCCTGCCTGCACCACTATTCCCCCTATCGCCCCGGCCTCCCTGAAAATTACCTCGCCAACCCTGTGGATGACCCTAGCATTATCATCTCTGCAGGCCGGTACCACTGCTCTAGTCTACTGCTGACCTTGATTACCTGCCTGCCTATATGGACAATCCCTCTTAAAGTAGACCAGCTCACCATAATGGAAGCAACCACGGTCAAGTGCAGGCCTGCTAGCTGATGTGTAAGACGCTCCCTGGTCTCTAGGAGCTGAAGATTGAGCTCTTTGATAACCACCTGTAGTAGCTGGTAGAGCTGACTGAATAGGATGGGCTGAGTAAGCCTGCTGATTCTGGCCCCTAGAGTATGAACCACCATAGTTTCCCTCATACCGGGGCTTCTTATCTAAAGACTTAGCCTGCCCCGCCTGCTTGACTCTCTCTAACTTCTTAACATAATCAACCACCTCATTGAAACCCTTTCCTGAAGAACTCATGTGCACTGACAGTACCTGCAGTTCAGTATTCAGAACCTTGATAAACAACTGGACCCGTTCCTCCTCGGAACCCAACATCTGTGTAGCAAAATGAGACAATGCATGGAACTTAGCCTCATAAGCTGAGACCGACATGCAACCCTGCTCCAAGTTTGGAAACTCATCTTTCTTCTGGTCCCTCAAAGTACGGGGAACGTACTTCTTTAGAAACAATGCGTGGAACTGCTCCCAAGTCAGTGGAGGTAGAACAGAAGACCTACACTCAACAAGAGACCAACACCACTGCTTGGCATCACCTTGCAGCTGAAACGTGACAAACTCAACCCCATGCTGACGTACAATACCCAACTTTTGCAACCTCTCATATAAATCCAGGATGAACTCATAGGCATCCTCCTTGTCTGTACCCTGAAACATCAGAGGTTTCAGCTTAAGAAACTCAGTCAACAACTCATGTTCATTCCATGTCATCACGGGACCTAGCATTGGCCTGAAGAAACCGTCCATGCCTGAAGCTGCATCCATCGTAGGTGCTGTTGTACCCGTTGGCTGCGTATATAAGGCCTGATTTTCATAAGCCGTGGGTATGTATCCAGTACCAACCAACCTACTCAGAATATTCCACGCCTGCTGAAAATCTTCCAGTGTCATAGTAGGAAGGCCTGCACCCCCAACTAGTGCCACCTCCGCTTGTGCCCCTTCATCCTCCACAATCACTTCCACCTCTTCCGCCATATGATCCTGAGGTGGGGGAGGGGTCACTTCACGAACCTCACTAGCATCTTGAGCTCTACCCCTGGTTGGTGCGGCTCCAGCTCGTCCCCTGCCCCTTCCCCTGCCTCTGCCATGAACTGCCGGGCCCGCTGCTGGGACCGCTGGCCTTGCTCCGTTATTCCTTGTAGTAACCATCTGCGGACAGAAGAGTGAATGAGGTTAGATATCAATTTGTATCAGCAGATACCAATTGGAATCAAGTTATAACACAAAGGAAAGAAGAGATAGTTTTTCCTAAATCCCCATAGCCTCTCGAAGAAAAGTACGGACGTCTCCGCACCGTTTCGCAAGACTCTACTAGACCTGTTTGGTATGACGAGATCAACGAACCTAGGGCTCTGATACAATCTTTGTCATGACCCAGACCATCGTGAGTGGCACCCACCCAACCCCCGGATGAGCGAACCAATAGAGTTCAAACCTTTGCCTAGACTAACAGCCTAAAACCAACAAACAGAAATAAACTAGCAATTAAATAAGTAAAGAACTATAGCATTAATATCATCCTGTGGAAAATCCTCCTAGAAACTGAAAGTCGCAGTACCAAACACTTCTACCAATATCTAGAGTACGGGGATGCAACCCCAAAAAGAAATATGAAAGTAGTTTTAACCCAAAACAAGTGGGCTGAAACTCTAGAGATAAATCCAAGGTAGCTTGATCAAGCAGCTCACCCTTGAAGTCAAGAATCACCGGTGCTATAGATGAGGTCGCGTCTCAGCCGCTGGAAGATTTACTATACTCACCAAAGGAAAAGAAAGTTCAGTATCAGTACACTACCACTGTGTACTGGTAGGATTATCAGCCAGTTTTCAAATAAACAGTGTATAAACAGTACGACAATATCAAGTAAAAGGTATGGAAGACATGCAACAATATCAACAGACACACCTAGACTACAAGTCTCTACTTAGCTTGTTCCCGCATGAAATCCACCACCTCTACTCTAAGCCACAACCATATACCATTAATTATACCTTTTCTTCTATACCGTACCCACCCTGGGATCCTCTCTAGATAACACAAAATGTCAATGAACCACCCGTCCTAAACCAAGACCAACACAACAGTTAAACAGAAATTCCCGGTCTCTCAAGGGCCACAAAACCAATAACACATTTCAATAAGCATCCCGGTCCACTCACGAAACCAATATCAGCCAATGCAACACAACAATAAAAATGCAATAATGCAACAAAAGTAAACCCGTACTAGGCGTGGTACCCGAGCCAATCGTTAGTATTCATGTACCAGGCATGGTACCTGAGCCAACCATTTGTATTCCTGTACCAGGAGTGGTACCTAAGCCAACCATTTGTTATACCCGTACCAGACGCGGTACCTGAGCCAACCAAATGTCAACAATCTATATTCAAATAGATGATCAAACAACTTGTAAACCAATAAGCAAACACCGTTCAAATCACAGACTGTAAAGTAGGAACCCTAGACATTCTACACAACTTCCCTAAGCAATGTAATTCATACAAACACTTAGATATGAGTACAAGAATATACAAGATTCACAGAAATCGTAAGCCATCACCTACCTCGAAATGATCCAAGCTCTATTCAATCCGAGCTTTCCCATGTTCTGGATTCCTTTCTCGTTCTTGGTCTAAAATAACATGCAAGTACATACAATTAACACACAAGGCCTTCACAGTACCCGGATTACACCAAATCCCCAAACCCCAGGCCACCCATGATCATCCCACCCATTTCCCGGGCTTTTCCACCATTAATTCACCTACTTCTATCATTTTCACGGATAAAAATAGAGCATTTAACAACCTATGATCATAATAACATACTTTTAACAATGCCCAAGAACATTCATGCCTGGAATCCGCTTTCTTCCCTGGATTCTACTATTCGTAGGTTATTCCAACCTTTCCACAAGTTTCCTCCTAGCAATTCTACCGCATAGGAAACGTAGTACAAAGATTGGGGAGTAGAAACCTTACCTTAGGGAAGAAATTCAAAGGAAAAAGGAGGAAAATTGCCTTGCCCTTCTCCCAAAACGAAGTTGTGAAAATTGAATATTTTTGGGGAATGTTTCTATATTAAAATCCTATCGGTCCACTATAGCGGTCTCCGCTCCGCTATAGCAGTCCCGCTATAGAAGACTGCATCCGCTATAGCGGTCTTAAGTAGTGTTGACCGCATTGACCACCGCTATAGCGGTATTTTCCACTGCTATAGCGGGGGCCGCTACCACGGACGGTTGCCCTCGTCACAGATAGAATGTCCAGAAATTTACCAGTTTTGGCCATTTTACAACACACTTGCTTCCCCCGATGACCCAAAACAACCTTTTCACGTCAAATGCGATTTCGGGAGTACTACTTACCCAAATTTAATTCCAAAAAGTCCCCCGGACTCCTTTATGTCCTGGCTACATGGAAGACTAGCTTAACATAAGATACATAGACTAATCCTTACCCAGATTTTCCTAGACTCCACCTCGCTCCAAAACTGCCCGAGGCTAGCCTAGCCCAAAATTTGAAACTCCCAAACCCGGAGTTTTCTAATTCTAAAACTTGGAACGATTGGACTACCCGTAATGACGGACCTGGTCGTTACACCTGTATTTTCCCTGATTTCCTAGTAATTTATATTTATGTATTATCTTTCTGCACTCGGTCAGTTTATAATGCCTACTAGGTACCCATTGTCTTGGTACTCATACTACCCTCTGCATGTTTTTTTGATGCAGCACCTTGTACGAGCCACCTTCACTGATCCTCCCTTCGTTCGAGGCTTATTGCAGTTTGGATCGCGGTGAGCTCCTGGCACTTTTTGGAGACTTTATATGCTTTTCATCTTGTATATTCTGTCTATATTTTTATATTTTGGATAGACAGAGTCTGTTGTATAGATACTCCTTACTTTAGTTGCTCTTGTACTAGTGACACCTGGTTCGGGTTGGTTCTCGTGTATGTTTTGTCTCTTTGGTCACTTTAGGGCCTTCTTATGTATATTTTGTACGATGGTATGTATATATGCTATTGGCCATGTTTTTTCATTTATGTCTTCCACTTTTCCTTATTTTAACTGCTTTATTGTCTTCCGCATTGTTTGGGTTTGACTTGCCTACCGAGGGGATTATGTAGGCGCCATCATGGCTCGATTTTGGGTTGTTACAGAAATAAGTGGTAAGTTTACGTGTATTCATATGTAATAATTTGTTTGTGGTGATTTAATTGTAAAGTATTTGTTAAACAAGTTAATTTTTTTAATAAAATTCATTATATGGAGAAATTAATATAAAGGAGGGAAAATTTGTCAAATTATAATTAATTTGTATTTATTTTTAAATAAATTTAAAGAATAGTTACAAAAAAATAAAAGTAAGGGAGGTACGCATAATATCGTAAATCACAAGGGAGGTGAGTGTGATAGAGCGAAACCTGGAGGGATGTCTCCGAAATTATCCCTAATAATAATGATAATAATTATTATTACTATTACTATTATTATAATTATTGTTTTATCAAAGATGACACGACACCTTTCTTATGTCAAGAAATATATTTATTTTTTTCTTTGACTTTTTCCTATTCTTATTTTTATTTATATTATAGTAAAAAAATTGACTTTCAGAACTCGTATATCCTTATCTCCCTATCACATACTTTTAGTTCCCATAATTTTATATCTTTCATATTCATAACCATAAAAATTTAATGTACAAATTTATGACAATTTATTGTGTTCATAAGTAAGACGGAATGATCTTTTCAATAAGTGGTGTTATGCCAAAGGGTAACACACTGTTATTTCAAAGGTTTGCAAGGAACAATTTGATCTAAGAAAATATTATTTTGTCACTTCTGTTTCTTGAGTTCAGTAACGTATTATGCTGTAGATAGTTCAAGGATACATGATTAACAACAATAGTTACACCGATTTGTGATCGAGGTTCTTTTGATTATTGGGTGCTGTGAAGGTAATGAAAAAAGATATTATCCGGAAAAGGCATCAGATTAAAAAATTAAATAATGATAGTTTAAATTAGCTGAATCACCAACCTAACCAACTAAAATGCCATGGATATATGTTCTGATAACTCATTGGTACTGGTTTTTTGCTTTCCTCGCCATTTCATTTTTTTGTTGATTGGTGTTTACTTCTTGAAGGTACTCCAAAACTTTATGGTGTGATTTTTTGGACTAACAAAATTTTAATTACCAAGCTGATGGCCATCGCTCATGGGCATAGAAAATGATCGATTTTCAATCGGCTTGTGATGAGTTTGAAAATGCGCAAACATTATCAATAATTTTGGTTATTATGTCATACCTTTGTATATTAGACGTATATAGAAGTATTTTTGTGATGGTTATCTACTTCACACATGTTTAGTAAATGTTTTTGGTTAAAATTACATTAAAACTCCACATATTGGGCTCGTGCTAAGCACATACCATTAGCGCCTAGTAGAAAGAAAAAAGGAGAACAAGAGAAGTAGAAAAGAAAGAGAAAAAAAAAGTCAAGGAAGAGAACATAAAAGAAATGTTAAATATTTTTCAAAATAAAATAAAAAAGATAAAGTATAAAAGATAAAAAACAATTGTCTAGGCACTCACCTCATGCTGATGTCAGCACGAAAAAGGAAAAAAGAGAAATATGTCATTTTAGGGGAAAAAGGGGGCATCAAAGTAATGATACATTTGAGTGTAAATACTTTTCTCCTTGTAGGCATAACTGTTGTTTTCTTAATTTATTCCATACAATATATTCCCCAAATATACTCACCGACCCATTCTTCCTTCGCATTCATTATTTGTATGAGTCGGGCATACTAACAACAACAACAACAACAACAACATACCCAGTGTATTCCCACAGCGTGGGATCTGGGGAGGGTAGAGTGTACGCAGACCATACCACTACCTCAGAGGTGAGGTAGAGAGGCTGTTTCCGATAGACCCCCGGCTCAAGACAAAACAGTCTAAAAATAGGCTAAAAAGGACGTAACAATGATACAGGATAAAAAACAAGATAAAACTACAAGAGACGATAGGAAGTAATATGTAGTAACAAACAACAGACAGAAACAGAGCACTGCCACAAAATACTACCACGAGGAATCCAAGAACAAGAAACTATAAGCGTAACACTACGATTACTAGTCGGGACAATAAGGAAAAACACTCCTACCTACTAGCCTACACCCACTTCTACCTACTACTCTTCTACCCTAATCCGCGTCCTCCACACCTTCCTATCTAGGGTCATGTCCTCGGTAAGCTACAACTGCGCCATGTCCTGTCGAATCACCTCTCCCCAATACTTTTTCGGTCTACCTCGTCCTCTCTTGTAACCATCCATAGCCAACCTCTCACACCTCCGCACTGGAGCATCCGTGCCTCTCCTCCTCACATGGCCGAACCATCTCAACCTCGGGCATACTAACAGTGAGCAAGTAATGAGGACATTTCTTTGTTCCATGTTGGACTAAACTCCAAGTTAATCAAGATGATAGTTTAAATTAATGTGAAAGACACACATTTGTAGAATACAGTTATAACAAAAAAATATGTGATCTCCTGCACCTATCAAAAAATTGACCTGATGAAAATACACTGCAACAATCAGGGCATCGATGTACTTTTACTTCAAATCTTCTTCTTTACATGTTAGAATTAAAATGAGAGTTTGCAATATGTACTTATCTAAATCTGTGTCTCCTTACTTTATTATTTTGAGGTGCTAAACCAGTTTCATGAAATAGAATCTACTGCTCTCTTCAATTTCTGTTCATTTTTTCTCTAAAGTATATTGTTGAAAATATGAGATGCATAAGAAAATTTGTTAATTGAAAGATATAGGAAACATTGAATAGTAGCTTAATTGATCCTGCATTGAAGATATGACATTTTTATTGGATAGTCATGGATACATTACAAGGAAAAATAGGTCCAAAAAGTGCAAGTGTTTTCCCAATAATGAAACATCAAGATACTCAGGAGATTTTGTTTCGAGATGTGAAGAGACCAAGCCAATGTCTGAGATATCATCAACCATCTGTTCATATGAATTGGATAATATTTTTTTGAAATGTATTGAGGATTCAAAGATAATCAACCAAACGAAAAAGACTAACTGCATATTTCACATTTATCACAGTTAAATATTGATTCTTTAACATAAGGTTGAAATAATTTTGCTTAAAAATATAAAACATATTGAGCCAAAAACATTGTAGAAAGAAACTTAAATCATCATTAAAGAAGAAGTATGTGGTACTATTCAAAGGTAGAGTTTATCTATGTCACGACTCAAATGGACGTGAGTGGAACCTACACTAATCCTTTGGTGGGAGAACCATCTAAGCCTAACTTTAATTCAAACACTTAGCCAATTTTAGAAGAGATGATGCAAAAACTGACTTTAAACAGGATTAATAGTCAAAACTAGTATAATCAAAGTGCGAAAAAAGTTTAACTACCTATTACCTTTCCCAAAATTCAAAAGTCGTGTACAAAAATTCTAACCAAAACTAAACATATCTAAGATGTCCACAACTAAATCAAAAGTAAAGAGTCTCATCATTCGAAAGAGAGACAATGAATAAATGAGAGGATCCATGGCAACCTGAGAGGTAGTGCTCACCCTTGGATCATAATCTGCAGTCCTAGCTAGAGGCGAGGTCGCGTATGAGCCTCTGAAACACGGTTTGTACTCAACAAAAGAAAAGTACAGAGTAGTATCAGTATAAATTACTATGTACTAGTAAGTATCATAGGTTGACCCAAAGTTAGAACAAGTATGCAGTTAAATCAGACAACAAGTAAATAGAACTCCAACACTTAGAAAATATTTCAGTCAACAGATAAAAACCTCATGTCAATCAACAAGTATGTAATACATCAAGTAAATCAAGGATGTCATAATTAAAATTCAAGAACTAATACTCTCAAAAGTTAAATTACATGGGGATCAATGTCCACCTAAACTTCACGATAATTCTTAGTTCCTTTCATTCACCTAATTTCACCATTCCAACTCACAAAATCTATCAATAATATAAAAGTAACAAAAAGTGTACACACATGCTAAAGGGACTTATTTCTGCCCAACTAGTCATGACCTGCAGGGAATGCACCTGGTTCCATGTACTGTACCGGATCGTGGTATCCAATCCATAGAAACCAAATGAATAACAATACCCATACCGGCGCGTGGTACCCGATCCATAATAACAACAAAAAATGCCACAAACCGTATGTGGCACCCACTCTAACTAACAATATGAACCTATGATTCCAAGTTTCTACCTATCAGGAAATAAACAGTGCACTAATATCACGTACGCTCTATTATTTAAGTTCTTTTAATAAATATTATATAAACGTAACTTATTCATTCAAGCATACAACATTATCACAATCATTAACTCAAATATGTCTGAAGATCCATCATAAGTCATTTAATTCAAATACATACAAGTACTAAAATGAGTCTAAACCCCAATTAAATCATAAGCTACCTAAAGTGAAGAATCTTGACTCAAGCAAATTTAATCGCCGAAGCCTTTCCTTTTCTTAATGCCTCAACATGTTCAACATCTAAAACCAAACAAGTATAAGAGTAATTAATCACTTACTCTTTATTTAAAGCCTTAGAAATTTAACCCACTAATTATACTCTTATTCGAGGTCCTACCATTCCCTAAGGGTATATTAATCACCAATCAGCCCACATTTAATCATAATATCAACATTTGAAAGGTTCTAATCAGTTTTCCCCTTTTAAACCATTTTTATACTTAAAGGGCATACCTACAAAAGGTTCCAATTCATTCAAAACATGTTAAGAACTATAAAAATCATGCTAGGAAGTATTAATTAACATCCTAGGATAAATTCTAGGTGAAATTATACCTAACCATAGGGGAAGTGCGACTGAAACTCGATACCTTATTCGACTGAGTTAGCCACTGAAACATACTAGTTGACTAAACTGTGGGCCTAAAAAGTTGGTGTCACGCCCCGAGCCTACACCCTAGATATAACACGGGACTTGAGACCACAAGTGGTCTCAAGATAACCCTTCTTCCTGGCATAATTCATGAGCAACTAAATAGAAATAGATAAACTGAAGAATATTATATGGAAGGTGAAACATATGATGAGCTCTTAAAGAGTACTATAATAAACAGAAATACAAATCCTTTGAAAAACTGATACAACTGACTGACTGACTGTCTATGAAGCCTCTACTAATACTGACTATAGTTAGCCGGGACATGACCCCCAACTATCTTTCATCAATGTATAACAACTGAAATAATCGCTATAACTACTAACTGTCTGGAGTTCCCAGAAAAGGAGAACTCATTCCTTGCTGACTGGAAGCAGCGATCTATCTGAGCATGATTCTGGGAGCTAGCACTAAAACCTGCATCATCAAAAGGATGCAGCATAAAAAAAGTATGCGATCAGTACTTTGAATGTACTGAGCATGTGAGATAATGCACTAACTTTGAAAACATGAGAAAACATGTATATACTAGAACATAACTGAAAGCTGGACTAAGTATGGATATTTGAGAATGCATAAGTCAACGCTGTAAAATATGGACTCTTTTACCGAGGAGTATAAAATGTTTCTGGGTTGTAAACTATGAGATACATAGACTATGAGATAACTAAGCATGCTGAAAATACTGATGAGGTATTTAAAAATTGTAAGTTGAATCTGTAGTACTCAGACCCAAACATAATATACACAAAATATGAAATGTAAGGATATTCTGAAAAATGTAATTTAAAAACTATAAAACTGCACTGAGGGGCTAGTACATAACTACTGAGTCTAATTCTGTGGGAGAGTCTGTTAACCGACATAAACTACGTGAGCTAAACATGGAGTCTGATGTATATGCCCCATCAAGAGGACCCAATATACCTTGCCAGGGTATAAAGGTGAGATGACCCTTCCGATCATCTTCGCGTTTATGCATTTATTGCACTGTTAGTGCCTTCCTGTAGTGTCCCCAAGTCACTTATGGCTTGCTGGGACCGGTGGTTCGGTGCCCTGGCCGTTCATTTGGTCATTTTGGCCGGTTTCCTATTTTAGAGCCTAAACTTAGTATATCATTGACTTGGGTCAACATTCTTAGCTAACGTGCTCGGAATTGAATTCTGACAATTCTATTAGCTCCATGCGATGAGTTTGGTCTAGTTGGACCTTTACTTGAGGCCTGAGAACTTCCGGTGTGGTTTTTGTGTGGTTTCCTCAGTTTTCAGGCCATTTGGAGTTGAAAGTGTAACTTTGGGTGACTTTCAATGATCGGAGTGTCGGATTCAAAATATAATAATTCCATCAGCTCTGGAATGTTGAGTTTGGGCTAGGAAGGTGGTTGGTTTGGGTTTCGAGGTGAGCCAGACTCATTTTGAGCCTTTGGGTTCCTTTTCATTAGTGTTGACTTGGGTCAAAATTTCTCTAAAATGACCTTGCATGGAAGTTTCATTGATTCCCTTGAGTCCGGAATGTCATTTCCACTCTGTTAGCGCTATTAGTTTTTGAATATCGGTTTCTGATTGGACCCGGAACACCGTATGGAGTTTTGGAAAATTGTAGAAAATTCAGTTGCAGGCCAACTTTTAGTGCAATAGCGCCAAGGTCAGCGCGATCGCGCCTCAGCGCCTGCCAGCCTTCAACGCGATTGTGCCCCTTCCAGCACGATAGCACTGAGGCGCCTGCCACCTCTTCAACGCTGTTGGTACTGGCCTAGCGCCGATGGCGCTGACCATTTTCCAGTGACTATATAAAGCTGCAACTTCATTTTTCCAGCCATGGCAACATTGTTTCTCACTCTAAAACTCTATTTTCTCTTACAAATTGCTCTATTTCGATTCTAAGCCTTGGGGAATTGGTTGGTTGTGGATTTCCCGTGTTCCTTCGTCGTTTGGTAAGCCCCCTCTTCTCTTGAATTCTCCTAAAAACCTCCATTGATGCCTTTCTCTAAAGTGTGAGTTTTGGTTGTGAATTCTGGCCATTCCAGTTGGTGCATGCTCGTGGGAGTGGTAGATTATTCTTCTTGACTTGGGTTTTCACCTTTGTGGTAAGTATTTTCGCCAGATTTCCGCTCCATTTTCCGGAATCCCATTCTTTAAACCCCAATCTTTGCGGGCTGATTTGGCGCCCTTCCTCTTGGCCATTTGTGCTCAAATTTGGAGCATGGCTTCTTGGAACCTTTGGGGTCGTCATGGCTCTTTCTATTTTTGGTTTTGGGTGGTGGGCCCTGTGGACCCACTTTTGACTCGAATATCGACCCGACTACAATTGTACAATATGGGTACCGTTAGACTCATTTTAATGTTATATTTATGTTCTTGATAGTTTGATTATCGTTTGGGAGTTGTCAGAGCATTTCGGGCTTGGACCTGGTTGTTCAGGAAGCTTGTCGTCGGACGACAAGTAGGTTATGGCTTAACTCCCTAGACTTCGCATATATCAGGTAAAATTATACTAGTTGGCATCCTTGGGTTGGGTTATTAGGTTGGTACCACACACCTTGATCGCTTTTCCATGATCCATTTCGTTCTTTTCTTCGTTGTGTGTAGTATTCTCGTTGTTTGATATTATTACCCTTGTGGTCCTGTGAGGCCTTGTTGACTCTGGAACATAGATGGTGGGATCATTGGGAATGTCCGCGAGTCCCGGATATAAAATAATTCTGCTAGGCTAGTTATGCTTGCTGAGTAGCTTTGGAGCCTGTGCAGAGCCGATAGGTTGATAGTGAGCTGCGGGGCGGCTATTGTGTGTTTGATCATGCCATTTCTATGCATATAGAGAGGTTTTCCCACGTTTTACTACGGATTGGCTTCGTGCTTTCCGGGACTATTTTCTAAACTTTGCATGGCTTGAGGGGCCTGTTTTCGATAGAAATGATTTGCAAATGGTTTTGACTTGTCTTGTGGATCTTCTTGGGGTAAGGGAAGTTTTAAAAGGCATTTTTATCTATAGTTCCACTTTTCTAGGCTCGACAGGGTCAGGTGCCTTACTTTTATACTACAGCATCCGGGGTGTTTCTGGACTAGGCAGGGCCGAGTACTAGAGCTTTTGGGCTTACAGTTTTAAACTTGGATACCCTCTAGGCAGCTTTACTTGGGAGTTGTTTCGAGGATATGGGGAATCTAGTATGTTTGTTGGGGGTCTCCATGGACCTTTCCATTCTGCACCAGAAGCTATGAGCTGCGGGTGCCGGAGGGAGGGTATACGGTGTAAGAGTGGTATACGGGTGGGACCTTCCATGTATCCCATCTTATGGGACTTATAGGTCACCGGGAGTGGGTGATATATGGTACTTTGATCACTTTTGCTTATCATGGCATCATATCATTCATCTGCGTGAGGTACCACCCTTGTTTGCTATTTGTTGATTGTACGCTTTGGTAGTATGGGATGTCAGAGGGTTTGTTTTCACTTGTTTGCGTTCCTCGGTTGTATGGGCTACCGAGGGACTGTAGGTAGAGTCTTATCACATTACTTCTGTCTTGAGCATGAGATTGGTTACAGCGGGGCTATTGGTTTCTGGGATGAGATTATCGTGATTAGTGTGGTTAGAGCTTGGTTACATAGGGGCTGTTGGTGACTATATGTTATGACTAGTGTGGTTACTGTTACTATTTCCGAGCATGTTTACTTTGCACTTCTCTCCCTTTCATTATACTTGAGGTTACCGGTATACCATTTATTTCTAGACTTATGCATATATACTGTTGTTGCGAGGATCCCAGGTGCGTCATTCTCATTTTCACCTGTGTTTTCCATGTATATATTCTAATCACTAGTCTTGCTTGTTGCTTTTTGTTGTCTTCCCTCTGGGCTAGTTCCGGTGTACTTTATTATTGATTTATGTGACTGCTTATTTCTACTCTGCCTGCTACTGTTCTTTTACCTTATATGTGCCCAGTCGGCCTATGATACATACTGGGTACCTTATGCTTCGCATTTGGTGCTCACCCTACCCCTTTGCATCTTCTGGTGCAGATCCTGGTGTGGGCCATCGCTGTTAGAGCCCAAGAGACTCGTGCGGGCAACTATTTTTGGATCATCCAGCCTGAGGGTGAGCTCTTGGCGTTCAGAGCTTGACTTAGTTTATCTTTTGTATATTCTGCACTCTGTTACTATTCAGAGACAGCTTATGTATATATCTCTATTGGACCCTTTGTACTCCTATTGTAGTTCGACTCTTATATATTATGACACCAGGTTTTGGGTTGGTTTAGCTTCCGATTTGTATTTATATTACTCTGGTAATCCTGTTTATTCATCTTATTCCCTTGCTTCCGCTTACTTATTGTTCTTACGCTTAAACTGTTAGAATGTAGCCCATTACTAACTGTTCCGGGCTATAGGGATTGGTTCGCCTTTCGGGGTGTTGTAGGTACCATCATGACTGAGAAATCGGGTCATGACAAAAGGCATGGCTGATGTTGTCAAGATCCAAAATCGGGCCATGATAGCTGATGAATGCTCAAATCGTGCTCCCCAAAGTTGGGGGCCATGGCGATCGTGCAGCAAAATAAAATTTATAATCCCAATGAGTGTCAGTCGTACCCAAGCGACTTGGAGTAGCTAAATAGAGATTGTACTGAGTTGAGTTCAAAACGAGAGTAAATGCTCAAAATATAAAGTAAAAGGATGGGGGAATTGGGATGTTGTCACTACAAACACAATTCAATTAAAAAGTAATAAAACGAAAGCGGGTGTACCAAGTTGACCAGACGACTAGGGATATATATCCAATGGGGCTTTAGTATGGGATAGGGTGATTATCAATTCATACTTATTCTCGCTTAATGACATAAGTAGCATTGGTCATGGGTAAGAGTTGCTAATCTCTCGATCAACAATCTTATATCCGATGGTCTCAGTTAGAGCATCATCGGTTTGATCAATAAACAACCAATCTAAGTTTGGGGTGGTCATACTATCTCTAGCTTAGACCCTCAAATGGGTGATTCCATCGATAAGAGTTATCTCTAGCCTCAAATCTGAGTGGAATCCCAATTTCCCACTAGTAATATCACATCTAAAACCATGAAATCCTTTCTCAAGCAATCACATAGTCAAGTGATGAAAATTAATGTTTGCAACCATCAATTTTAGGATTAAAACTTGGTGAAATTACTAGACCCATGTTAATTAAGCAATTATAAGCAAGAATAAATAACACCCACACCCATTTGTTAAGCACCCATCATCAATACACCCCTAGACAAGAGAATTTAGCCACTCATAGCAAGAGAGAAATAGATACCAGTTGGGTAACTCAAAATCTCTTCCATTAGAGCTGAATCTCAAGTTCTAGATTCAATTTGACCACACAAGTGTTAACCAAGAGAATTAGATTGAAACCCTCTTCTCAATGGAGGTGAAAAACTTAGTCTCAAAACAAAGAGCTCTTCAGAATATTCAAGACTGAAGAAAGTTTTTTTTACAATTATGCCTAAATAGGCCTTTTATAGTTTCCCAAAACGTCACTAAAAATTAGGACAAAAATGCCTTTCGGGAGGTGTGCGGCATGACGTGCGGTTCGCACGTTGTGATGTGCACATCACACACTACCTTCAGTTGAACCAGTGACTTCAGCTATCTTTGGGAGCTCCGTGCGAAGGGGGTTCGGTTCGCACCTTGAGATGTGCGCGTCGCACAATGACCACACCCCTTAACAAATTCTTCAGTGACTTTTGTAGCTTCATGCGGAGGAGGTGCGGTTCGGACCTCAGCATGTGCGTGTCGCATGATCACCGCATCTTCAGTCAGAATCTTCAGATTTTCCAAAAACTTCACACTTCACTCCTTTTGAGCTCTTTTTGGGTCCATTTTCTTGTTTATCATCATCTATCAAAAGTACTTGCATAGACATCAATAAAGGCCATAAACACCTCTAAATCTATTCAAAATGTAGAAATAATTCATGGATATAGGCTCAATAAGTTGGTAGATTACCAACTTATCAAACCCCTAAACTTGAACTATTGCTTGTCCTCAAGCAAGATACTCATAAGGTAAGGAATGAATTATGCTATAGGCTCAATCAAGGCACAAAAGACTAATCTACACTAAAAATTAAGAAAAATAATAAATGAAAGACTCAAAGAAATGACTCAACTACTATGCTCATCTCGATTTGAACCACCACAAATTCAAGGCAATTGATCATTTCAAAACCTTTTCCAAAAGGACATCATTTCTCATTCAAAATCAAGGGAATTTTGCCATTTAAAATTAGACATTTAAGCTTCTCAAGTCATTGGCATGGACCGTATACCGTCCTCCTTGTTTACTTTTACTATTTCCGAGCATGTTTACTTTTCACTTCTCTCCTTTTTATTATACTTGAGGTTACCAGTATACCGTCCATTTCTAGACTTATGCATATATACTGTTGTTGCGAAGATCCTAGGTGCGTCGTTCTCATTTTCACCTGTGTTTTCCATGTATATATTCTAATCACTAGCCTTGCTTGTTGCTTTCTGTTGTCTTCCCTATGGGTTAGTTTCGATGTGCTTTATCGTTGATTTATGTTGTTGCTTATTTCTACGCTGCCTGTTATTGTTCTTTTACCTTATATGTTCCCAGTTAGCCTATGATACCTACTGGATACCTTATGCTTCATATTTGGTGCTTACCCTACCCCTCTGCATCTTCTGGTGCAGATCCTGGTGTGGGCCATCAACATTAGAGCGTCGGAGACTCGTGCGGGCAACTATTTTTGGATCATCCAGGCTGAGGGTGAGCTCTTGGCGTTCAGAGCTTGACTTAGTTTATCTTTTGTATATTCTGCACTCACTTACTATTCAGAGACAGCTTATGTATATATCTCTTTTAGACCCTTTTTATTCCTGTTGTAGTTCAGATCTTATATACTATGACACTAGGTTTTGGGTTGGTTTAGTATTCGATTTGTATTTACATTACTCTAGTAATCCTGTTTATTCATCTTGTTCCCTTGCTTCTGCTTAGTTATTGTTCTTCCGCTTAAACTGTTAGAAAGTAGCCCAGTACTAACCGTTCTGGGCTATAAGGATTGGTTCACCTACCGGTGGTTGTAGGTGCCATCATGACTGAGAAATCGGGTCGTGATAGCTTGGTATCAGAGCCCTAAGTTCACCGGTGTCATTGATATAAGAGCCAATGTCTAGTAGAGTCCTGCGGATCAGGGAAGAGACGTCCGTGCTCAATCTTCGAGAGTCTATAGTGACATCTTAGGAAATTGGACATTTCTTGTCTCTCTCTTCCATGCGTAGTATCCTTGAAGGTTCCTGAAAATCTCACTTGTTCTGGTTCACTCTTTAGCATATGGTTCATACGAGATCGTCAGCTTTAGGTAGATGAGAGCCTCCTACCCCTGCACCTCCGACTCCAGCTAAGGGTCGGGGCGCTCAAAAAGGCAAGGGTAGAGGTTGTCCTAGAGCAGCGGTGCCTGCTAGGGCCGCCAGAGTTGTTATCGAGCCAGAGTATGACTATGAGCCAGAGTTAGCTCCAGAGCATCAGCATGCAGACCTGGGGGCGGCCCAGGTACCACCAACTCCAGTGACAGTTCCAGCATCAGTTTCTATGCCAACTTCAGCCCCAACTCAGTCTTTAGATGTTCGGGGTTTACTCGTTCAGCTCTTGGGTATGATTGGGGAGCGTCCTTCTGAGACAGCATAGACATCTGCTCAGGGGGTAGCCCTGGGTGTTCAGAGTTCAGGAGCGCAACCTGTTACTGTGGCTCCCCGTGCTGAGGTTGTTCCAGTTCCGTCGATTTCCCAGCCTCTTGCTCCTCGCCCCGCCATGACAGATGGGGAGCAGAAGGCTTTGGGTAGGTTTCTGAGATTGGCACTGCCGAGGTTTACTAGTACACAGGGTTAGGATCCCCATAATTTTATCACCGCCTTTGAGGAGATGTTGCATCACTTGGGCATATTGGAGTTGGCTACACTTCATATCAGATGGAGGGTCCAGCGAAGTTATGATGGAGGGCACAGGTTTCTTGCAGGCCTTCTACATCACCTCACTTGACCTGGTTCAAGTTTTATGAGGACTTTATGGCTAAGTTCTTGCCACAGAGTGATAGAGAGTGTTAGAGGGAGGAGTTCACTAGACTTTTCTAGGATTCTATGACTGTCTCAGAGTACGAGACCCGTTTCCATTAGCTTGCTCCATTTGGGGCTATGATTATGCCTACTAAGGCTGACAGGATTCATAGATTTGTTTGGGGGCTGCATAGAGAGTTTAGAGAGCCTGCAGAGATACTAGTTGCTAGCGGTCAATCATTCCAGGCCATTGCAGATTATGCCCACACCATTGAGGATTCGCATCGTCATGACACCAGGGACAGAGATAAGAGGCCTCGACATCAGGGTGGTTATAGTAGTTTTAGGCATGGTAGTAGAGGTTCCGGCGAGTGGGGCCAAGGTTATCAGCCACAACAACATCAGGGTCAGTCTAGTCAACCATTCCAAGCTTTACTTGAGGCTTTGGGTTCTCAGTTGGAGCAAGGTTAGAGCAGTCAGCATGGTCACATCGATCAGTCTGCGAGGGGTACTACTTCTGGGGCATCAGGCCGAGGTGGCCACACCAGTTCAATGGGTCTATCTCGACAGGGTGGGCCATCAGGGCCGTGCTATAAGTATGGTATTAGTGGTTATTTTTCCAGAGATTGCCCCCAGCGATCTTATTTATAGAAATAACACTCGATCAAAGGGGAGCATAAGCAAGTTCAGTGGTAGAAACCTCTGTAATCGATGGGAACCTCGAAAGCTATCTGGAGCAGGAGAAAACTCATATTAAGCACTGCCCAGCATCAACTGGTACAAAGAGGAGGCACGATAACGAAGATCAATCCATCTCAATCTATAAAAAGCATTGCCTTGGGCATGCAACCCAAAAAGATAGAAAGACCGCTCGCTCGAAGAAAACTCTTTTAGAGCCTGGTACCAGCCAAGCCCCATTTCCTTATAGTCAAGTGGCTGAACGCCCCCTCGACTCGACAACAAGAGTCAGTTATGGAATAGCCTTTTAGTCGGCTTTCTTGTTCTTAAGGACTTTCTGGCTACCCTGTTATGAGTGTGGAGTTGGTGGCCATTATGCTAGAGATTACTCCTAGCGGAGTGTGGTTCATCCTTTTTGCTCTGTTCAGCCACTATCTCGGAGTGGCGGTGGTCAGGGTAGAGGTGGTGCTCCACATGACAGAGCAGGTGGTAGGGATGGCAGTCAGGCAGGTAGAGGTCATCGTCAGTTCTATACGGTCCCTGGAAGACCAGAGGTAGAGGCCTCGGATGCTGTTATCACAGGTACGATTTCTGTATGTCGTCAACCAGCTTATGCTTTGTTTGATCCTGGATCTACTTGTTCATATATATCTGCCTACTTTCTACCTTGTTTGGGAACGCTAGTGAGCCATTGTCTGTGCCTGTTTTGGTTTCGACCCTAGTTGGAGATTCTTTAGTAGTGGATCGGATTGTGAGATCCTGTGTGATATCTGTTGGTTATTTGGATACTTGGGCTGACTTGATGATACTTGATATGTTAGACTTTGATGTGATACTGGGCATGGACTGGTTATCCCCTCACTGTGCGGTTTTGGATTGTTATGCCAAGACCGTTACCATAGCCATGCTCGGTGTATCTCCGGTTGTGTGGCAGGGTTCTGTTCGCCATGCACCATCAAGGATCATCTCTTGTCTTCGAGCTAGGAAGTTGATTTCCAGTGGGTGTCTAGCTTATCTAGCATATGTCCAAGATGTTAGCATTGACCCTATGTCACCTGAGTCTTTTCCTGTGGTTAGAGACTTTCTAGATGTGTTTCCTACCGACCTGCCAGGCCTTCCACCTGAGAGGGATATTTATTTCGCCATTGAGTTAGAGCCAGGCACCAGGCCCATTTCTATCCCCCCTACCATATGGCTCCTGCTGAGTTGAGAGAGCTTAAGGAGCAGCTCTAGGATTTGTTAGCTAAAGGGTTTATTAGATGGAGTGTGTCTCCTTTGGGTTCCCCTGTCCTCTTCGTGAAGAAGAAAGATGGGTCGATGCGCATGTATCGGCAACTGAATAAGGTGATAGTGAAGAATAGGTATCCGATGCCCAGGATTGATGACCTGTTTGATTAGCTTCAGGGTTTCGCTGTATTTTCTAAGATTGATTTGAGGTCCAACTACCATCAGTTGAGGATTAGGGAGGAGGACATCCCTAAGACAACATTCAGGATATATTATGGCCATTATGAGTTCCTGGTGATGTCTTTTAGGTTAACTAATGCCCCCACAACCTTTATGGATTTGATGCATAGGGTGCTTATCCTGTACCTGGATATGTTCTTGATAGTCTTCATTGATGACATTCTGATATACTCAAGGAGTAGGGACAAGCATGAGCAACATTTGAGGACTATACTTCAGACTTTGAGAGATCATCGGCTTTATGCCAAGTTCTCAAAGTGTGAGTTTTGGATTGAGTAAGTTGCATTCCCAGGACACGTGGTGTCTAAGGATGGAATTAGAGTGGATTCGGGTAAGATTTCTGTGGTTCGTGATTGGCCTAGACCTACCACTCCTACCAAGGTTTGCAGCTTTTTTGGGTTAGCCAGTTATTATAGGTGATTCATTAAGGGATTTTATTCTATAGGAGCACCCTTGACTATGCTGACTAAGAAGGATGTTCCATTCCAGTGGTCTGATCAGTACGAGGATAGCTTCCAGAGGCTTAAGGCCTTATTGACTTCAGCTCCAGTTCTGACTTTGCCGATTGAAGGACAGGGTTTCTCCATGTATTGTGATGCTTCAGGGGTTGGTCTTAGTTGTGTGTTGATACAGCAGGGTTGAGTGATAGCATATGCGTCAATGCAGCTGAAGGTTCACGAGCGCAACTACCCCACTCACGACTTAGAGTTAACGGCGGTAGTTTTCGCACTTAAGATCTGGAGGCACTATCTATATGGTGATTATTGTGAAATATTTACCGACCATCATAGTCTTCAGTACATTACGAGTCAGCGCGAGCTAAACTCGAGGCAGAGGAGATGGATTGAGTTGCTGAAGGACTATGATTTCAGTATCTTATATCATCCGGGAAAGGTAAATGTGGTAGCGTATGTCTTGAGTTGGAAGGCAGTGAGTATGGGTAGCCTAGCTTCACTTTCAATTTCTGAGCGACCGTTATCCTTAGACATCTAGTCCTTGGCTAATCGTTTGGTTAGGCTTGACTTATCGGATCCCAGTAGAGTTCTTGCCAGTGTTGAGGTTCGCTCTACCTTAGTTGATCAGATTTAGAGCCAACAGTTTGAGGATCAGAGTTTGTGTGACCTTCATGATCAGGTGGTTCGGGGTGAGGCCAGCCGGGCTACCTTGAGTTCTGATGGGGTTCTGAGGTTTGATGGTCGATTTTGTGTTCCAAGAGTTGGTGATTTGATATAGTTGATACTCCGTGAGGCACATTGTTCCAGATACTCCATTCACCCTGGCGCTGCGAAGATGTATAGAGATCTGAGGCATCTTTACTGGTGGAGTGGTATGAAGCGGGATGTGGCATAATTTGTATCTCGGTGCTTGAACTATCAACAATTGAAGTTCGAGCACATGAAACCGGGTAGCTTGATGCAGCGACTTCCCATTCCTGAGTGGAAGTGGGAAGGTATTACCATAGACTTTGTTGTTGGTTTTCCTCGTACCAACTCAGAGGTTTGATTCCATTTGGGTGATGATGGATAGGTTGACTAAGTCAGTGCATTTCTTGCCGGTTCAGACCTCCTATGAGGCAGAGAGGTTATCTAAGATCTACATTCGTGAGATTGTACGGTTGTACGGTGTCCTAGCTTCTATCATTTCAGATCGTGGCACTCAGTTCACATCTCAGTTCTGGAGAGCTATACAGAGGGATTTAGGTATGGAGGTTCAACTTAGTACTACTCTCAGACAAATAGCTAGTCCGAGAGGACCATTCAGGTCCTGGAGGACATGCTTCAGGCCTATGTACTTGACTGTGGAGGTTTATGGGATTAGTTTGTGCCTTTGCTTGAGTTTGCGTATAATAATAGCTTTTATTCGAGCATTGGCATGGCACCTTTCGAGGCTTTGTATGGTAGGCATTGCAAATCACCCATTGGTTGTTTTGATGGGTTAGAGTCCAGACCGCAGAGTACGGATTTGCTTAGCGAATCCTTGGACCGAGTTAGTTTGATCCAGGATACACTTAGAGCGGCCCAAAGTAGGCAGAAGAGCTACGCTGATCGTAGACTTCGTGCCTTGGAGTTCAGTGTTAGTGACCTAGTTTTCCTATGTATTGCCCGTGAAGGGCGTGATGCGATTTGGTCATAGGGGCAAGCTTAGCCCCAGATTCGTTGGGCCATTTGAGATTCTGCAGATGGTTGGTATTGTTGCCTACATGCTAGCCCTGCCTTCGATATTTTCAGCTATTCACCCAGTGTTCCATGTCTCGATGTTGCACTGATATGTACCAGATGAGTCTCATGTGTTGCATTGTGATTCAGTTCAGTTGGATGAGAGTTTATCATTTGTTGAGGAGCCAATAACTATTCTAGGCAGAGATATCAGGAGGTTGACATCTAGGGAGATTCTTGTTTTGAAGGTTCAGTGAACGCACCATCTGGTCGAGGAGGCTACTTGCGAAATTGAGTTGCGTGTTTAGTATCCACAGTTGTTCGAGCCTTCAGGTACTCCCTTCTTCTTGACTTTCGAGGATGAAAGTCTTTTTAGTAGTGGATGTTGTGATTACCCTTCTGGTCAACTTCGCGTTTACGCATTTATTGCACTGTTAGAGCCTTTCTGTAGTGGCCCCAAGTCATTTATGTCTTGCTGGGACCGGTGGTTCGGTGCCCTGGCCGTTCGTTTGGTCATTTTGGCTGGTTGCCTATTTTATAGCCTAAACTTAGTATATTGTTGACTTGGGTCAACATTCTTAGCTAACGTGCTCAGAATTGAATTCTAATGATTCCGTTAGCTCCAGAGCGATGAGTTTGGTCTAGTTGGATCTTTAGTTGAGGCCTGAGAACTTCCGGTGTGGGTTTTGTGTGGTCTCCTCAGTTTTTAGGCCATTTGGAGTTGAAAGTGTAATTTTGGGTGACTTTTGATGATCGGAGTGTCGGATTCAAAATCCGACAATTCCATTAGCTCCGAAATGTTGAGTTTGGGCTAAGAAGGTGGTTGGTTTGGGTTTCGGGTGAGCCAGACTCATTTTGAGCCTTTGGGTTCCTTTTTGTTAGTGTTGAATTGGGTTAACATTTCTCCAAAATGACCTCGTATGGATGTTTCATCAATTCTGTTGACTCCAGAATGTCGTTTCCACTCTGTTAGCACTATTGGTTTTTGAATATCAGTTTCTGATTGCACCTGGAACACCCCATGGAGTTTTGGAAAATTGCTGAAAATTCAATTGCAGGCCAGCCTTCAGCGCAATCGCGCAAAGGTCTGCGCAATCACGCCTCAGCGCCTGCCAACCTTCATCACAATCGCACCCCTCCCAGCGCGATAGTGCTGAGGCACCTGCCACCCCTTCAACGCTGTTGGGGCTGGTCTAGTGCCGATTGCGCTGACCATTTTCCAACGACTATATAAAGCTGCAACTTCTTTTTTCCAGCCATTGCAGCATTGTTTCTCACTCTAAAACTCTATTTTCTCTCCTATAAATTGCTCTATTTTGATTTTAAGACTTGGGGAATTGGTTGGTTATGGATTTCCCGTGTTCCTTCATCGTTTGGTAAGCCCCCTCTTCTCTTGGATTCTCCTAAAAACCTCCATTGATGCCCTTCTCTAAAGTTTGAGTTTTGGTTGTGAATTCTGGCCGTTCCAGCTGGTGCATGCTCATGGGAGTGGTAGATTATCCTTCTTGACTTGGGTTTTCGCCTTTGTGATAAGTATTTCTCGCCCGATTTCTGCTTTATTTTCCGGAATCCCATTCTTTAAACCCCAATCTTTGCGGGCTGATTTGGCGCCCTTCCTCTTAGCCATTTGTGCTCAAATTTGGAGCATGGCTTCTTTGCACCTTTGGGTTAGACATGGCTCTTTCTATTTTGGTTTTGGTTGGTGGGCCTTGCAGGCCCACTTTTGACCTGGATATTGACCCAACTATAATTATAGCAATATGGGTACCGTTAGACTCATTTTAACATTATATTTATGGTCTTAATAGTTTGATTATCGTTTGGGAGTTCTCAGAGCGGTTCAGGCTTGGACCTGGTTGTTCGGGCAGCTTGTCATCAGATGACAGGTAGGTTACGGCTTAACTCCCTAGACTTCGCATATATCGGCTAAAGTTGTACTAGTTGGCATCCTTGGGTTGGGTTATTAGGTTGGTACCACAGACCTTGACCACTTTTCCATGATCCATTCCGTTCTTTCCTCCGTTGCGTGTAGTATTCTCGTTGTTTGATATTATTACCCTTGTGGTCCTGTGAGGCCTTGCTGACTCTGAAACATAGATGGTGGGATCATTGGGAATATCCACGAGTCCCGAACATAGAATTATCCTGCTAGGCTGGTTATGCTTGCTGAGTAGCTTTGGAGCCTGTGCAAGGCCAATAGGTTGATTGTGGGCTGCGGGGCGGCTATTGTGTGTTTGATCATGCCATTTCCATGCATATAGAGAGGTTTTCCCACATCTTACTATGGTTTGGCTTCGGGCCTTCTGGGACTATTTTCTAAACTTACCCGGGGGGCCCATTTTCAACAAAAATGATTTGGAAATGGTTTTGACTTGTCTTGTGGATCTTCTTGGGGTAAGGGAAGTTTTAAAAGGCATTTTAATCTATTGTTCCACTTTTGTGGGCTCGACGGGGTTGGGTGCCTTACTTTTATACTACAACATTCGGGGTATTGCTGGACTAGGCGAGGCCGAGTACTAGAGCTTTTGGGCTTACAGTTTTAGACCTGGATACCCTCCATGCAGCTTTACTTGGGAGTTGTTTCGAGGATGTAGGGCATCTAGAATGTTGGTCGGGGGCCTCCATGGACCTTTCCATTTTGGACCAGAAGCTGCAAGTTGCGGGTGCTGGAGGGAGGGTATACGGTGTAGGAGTGGTATACGGGTGGGACCTTCCATGGATCCCATCTTCTGGGCCTTATTGGTCGCCGGGAGCGGGTGACATATGGTACTTTGATCACATTTGCTTAGCATGGCATTATATCATTTATCTGCGTGAGGTACCACCCTTGTTTACTATTTGTTGATTGTACCCTCCGGTAGTATGGGATGCCGGAGGGTTAGTTTTCACTTGTTTGCATTCCTCGGTTGTATGGGCAGCCGAGGGACTGTAGGTAGAGTCTTATCACATTACTTCTGTCTTGAGCGTGAGATTGGTTATAGCGGGGCTGTTGGTTTCTGGGATGAGATTGTCGTGATTAGTGTGGTCAGAGCTTGGTTACAGCGGGGCTGTTGGTGACTGTATGTTATGACTAGTGTGGTTACTGTTACTATTTCCGAGCATGTTTACTTTGCACTTCTCTCCCTTTCATTATACTTGAGGTTACCGGTATACCATTTATTTCTAGACTTATGCATATATACTGTTATTGCGAGGATCCCAGGTGCGTCATTCTCATTTTCACCTGTGTTTTCCATGTATATATTCTAATCACTAGCCTTGCTTGTTGCTTTTTGTTGTCTTCCCTCTGGTCTAGTTCCGGTGTACTTTATTATTGATTTATGTGACTGCTTATTTCTACTCTGCCTGCTACTGTTCTTTTACCTTATATGTGCCCAGTCGGCCTATGATACATACTGGGTACCTTATGCTTCGCATTTGGTGCTCACCCTACCCCTTTGCATCTTCTGGTGCAGATCCTGGTGTGGGCCATCGCTGTTAGAGCCCAAGAGACTCGTGCGGGCAACTATTTTTGGATCATCCAGCCTGAGGGTGAGCTCTTGGCGTTCAAAGCTTGACTTAGTTTATCTTTTGTATATTCTGCACTCTGTTACTATTCAGAGACAGCTTATGTATATATCTCTATTGGACCCTTTGTACTCCTATTGTAGTTCGACTCTTATATATTATGACACCAGGTTTTGGGTTGGTTTAGCTTCCGATTTGTATTTATATTACTCTGGTAATCCTGTTTATTCATCTTATTCCCTTGCTTCCGCTTACTTATTGTTCTTACGCTTAAACTGTTAGAATGTAGCCCATTACTAACTGTTCCGGGCTATAGGGATTGGTTCGCCTTCCGGGGTGTTGTAGGTACCATCATGACTGAGAAATCGGGTCATGACAAAAGGCATGGCTGATGTTGTCAAGATCCAAAATCGGGCCATGATAGCTGATGAATGCTCAAATCGTGCTCCCCAAAGTTGGGGGCCATGGCGATCGTGCAGCAAAATAAAATTTATAATCCCAATGAGTGTCAGTCGTACCCAAGCGACTTGGAGTAGCTAAATAGAGATTGTACTGAGTTGAGTTCAAAACGAGAGTAAATGCTCAAAATATAAAGTAAAAGGATGGGGGAATTGGGATGTTGTCACTACAAACACAATTCAATTAAAAAGTAATAAACGAAAGCGGGTGTACCAAGTTGACCAGACGACTAGGGATATATATCCAATGGGGCTTTAGTATGGGATAGGGTGATTATCAATTCATACTTATTCTCGCTTAATGACATAAGTAGCATTGGTCATGGGTAAGAGTTGCTAATCTCTCGATCAACAATCTTATATCCGATGGTCTCAGTTAGAGCATCATCGGTTTGATCAATAAACAACCAATCTAAGTTTGGGGTGGTCATACTATCTCTAGCTTAGACCCTCAAATGGGTGATTCCATCGATAAGAGTTATCTCTAGCCTCAAATCTGAGTGGAATCCCAATTTCCCACTAGTAATATCACATCTAAAACCATGAAATCCTTTCTCAAGCAATCACATAGTCAAGTGATGAAAATTAATGTTTGCAACCATCAATTTTAGGATTAAAACTTGGTGAAATTACTAGACCCATGTTAATTAAGCAATTATAAGCAAGAATAAATAACACCCACACCCATTTGTTAAGCACCCATCATCAATACACCCCTAGACAAGAGAATTTAGCCACTCATAGCAAGAGAGAAATAGATACCAGTTGGGTAATTCAAAATCTCTTCCATTAGAGCTGAATCTCAAGTTCTAGATTCAATTTGATCACACAAGTGTTAACCAAGAGAATTAGATTGAAACCCTCTTCTCAATGGAGGTGAAAAACTTAGTCTCAAAACAAAGAGCTCTTCAGAATATTCAAGACTGAAGAAAGTTTTTTTTACAATTATGCCTAAATAGGCCTTTTATAGTTTCCCAAAACGTCACTAAAAATTAGGACAAAAATGCCCTTCGGGAGGTGTGCGGCATGACGTGCGGTTCGCACGTTGTGATGTGCACATCACACACTACCTTCAGTTGAACCAGTGACTTCAGCTATCTTTGGGAGCTCCGTGCGAAGGGGGTTAGGTTCGCACCTTGAGATGTGCGCGTCGCACAATGACCACACCCCTTAAAAAATTCTTCAGTGACTTTTGTAGCTTCATGCGGAGGAGGTGCGGTTCGGACCTCAGCATGTGCGTGTCGCATGATCACCGCATCTTCAGTCAGAATCTTCAGATTTTCCAAAAACTTCACACTTCACTCCTTTTGAGCTCTTTTTGGGTCCATTTTCTTGTTTATCATCATCTATCAAAAGTACTTGCATAGACATCAATAAAGGCCATAAACACCTCTAAATCTATTCAAAATGTAGAAATAATTCATGGATATAGGCTCAATAAGTTGGTAGATTACCAACTTATCAAACCCCTAAACTTGAACTATTGCTTGTCCTCAAGCAAGATACTCATAAGGTAAGGAATGAATTATGCCACGAGATTATAGGAGAACCAAGAAGACTCTCACTCTCTCAAGGAAGTTTAAGTGCATACGCGTTGAACCATAGGCTTTCCCTTCATGTATATCTCCACTAATGTAGGGTAGCCAAGCTCGGAATCACCAAGGATTTGTGGGTTACGATGTTGGCTAGGGCTAAGGTGAGGATATCATTTGTTCAAGTGACTACACCTCCCTAATGCTCTTTGTTTTCATTTCAAACACCGCTTACATTTTTCAATTTTCAACTTCACCTTATTTCTCCCTCACACAACCCAAGATTTCTCTTTTTTTACCTCATGATCATTCACACCTTATATGGGTGAAGTGGTTATCAAAAAGGGCCTAAGGTCATCTTCCAAGCTTGGTCACACCTAGAACTTCTCCTTGAATCACATTCGGGGCAAGTTCTAGATGACACTTATGCACAAGAATCAAGGTAAAGCCTCACCACACAAGGCATCATGCCACAAGAACTCTTTCATTAGTCACACAATCAATTGGGGAAAAGATTTTTGACAAGCTATTTCGAGTTCATTGCACACTTGTTTGTGAGTCAATCAAGCCAAAGCGAGAGTGTGCAAGTCATGACAAGCTACTGCTTTTCCTCAAAAAATCATTTCCCTTCTTCCTTTTATTTTCAAAAAAATTTGTCGCGAGAAATTTCGATGGGCTAATTTCGAGACAAGCAACTACAGACTCAATTCTAAACTAAAACTTGGCATTTTCCCTTAAGAAAGTCGCCTCTCAATCTATCATAGGGAAACACCAACCCGGTTTGACACACAATAACAAAAGAGAAGAAAAACAAAATAATCAAAACTCTTGCTCCTTGGGAAAGAACCCTGGTATTAAGAAAACCCTCGGAGTTTATTTCTAAACTACTATTAACAAGGCGATATCCGAATTGCGCGCTCATGATTCATTCAAAACAAGCCTTGGCGTAGGCCTTTAGCGAATTTTCAAAGCACGGGTAGTAAGACAATGGAGCATGTAAGACCAACCCGGCAACACAATCTCAATCAACAAAAATCAAGCCCGACAAGGGTATAAATAAGCTCAAGGTAAAAACAAAACATAAAAACAAAATGTAATCTAAAGGCCCGGCAAGGGCAATAAACATCACAATCATCCAAATATGCCCGACAAGGGCTTAATGAAATCTAGCAGGATGTCAATAAGGCCCAACAAGGGCAATAAAATATCTCAAGACCACTCACCGGCACCAACAAAAGCAAGTAAAGCCACCCCCTCCCCAAAAAAGGAGCATTGCCCTTAATGCTCATAGTGCAATGGGAATAAGGGGTGCAACTCCCTGGAGGATTAAGCCTCATCATCATTATCATCTACAACTGTCTCCTACTCTGAGGCTCTCTCACTCGGGCCATCACCACCTTTTCGGAAATGCGCAAAAAGTGTGGAGTCATGGAGAATGATCTGAAAATCCGAATCTTGATCCTTTCCCAACTCTTGATCCTCATTGCCAGGCAATACCTTATCCGCATAGGCTACAAACAAGCTATCCAAGGGTCTGGTAATGGAACGAAGTGGAGGTAAGGTGGTCAGATCTGCTTCTACCACTGGAGCTTTACCTTTCCCTTTGCAAACATCTTCCCGTAGTGTCGTGATTGACCCCTATATGACGTCAAACCCCTTGCACAGTGAGTTCAAGCTATCCATTACCCCCCGCACTGCATCTTTAACAACCCTATTTATCATACCGAGTAGTTTCGAGGCTAGGTCGGCCAGCTGACGCTCATGGCTATGGGTTTTGTCCACCATGTCCTGAAGGCTACTTTTGGTCATAGAGGGTGCAGGAGAATGTGGATGTGCCTCTGAGGTAGTCCGGGAGGGAGATGAAATATCTTCCCTAGCACTAAGCTTATCACTGTCAACCCCACACAACTGCTCAACTCTTTGCCTCTGAAACCTGGGAGCGTCCCTGTCCATTTTCTTATCAAGGTCGATAGTCCCAATAACATGAGTGAATTCATCGCAACTGAGAGTAGGGATATCGACCTTGGCACAAATCTTAGTAATCAGCACCAGGAAGGGGAAGGAGTCATTTCCTTGACGAGTTTTTTTCCTTATCACCATAGCTGCTATTTCCCCAAAGTTCACATGCCCCACCGTCATAATGGCCGCAATTAGAATTGCTCCATCTTGGGTTATCTTCTGATCATTTTGGGAAGGCAAGAAACAATTGCGAATAAGATCATACCAAAGATGAGCCTAGAAGATCAGGGACCTCCTTGAAAAATTGCCCCCCATAGTGGACCAAAGGGGGCATCTTGAGCAATGATGGGGGCTGTCTCCTAATATGGCTTTTATTCAGCCATCAACCTAGCAAGAAGTGCAGGAGCAGGCTCGATTGAATGACCCCAATATATAGCATTGATGACAGAGGGGTAAATAGAAACTTTTTTGGCCCGGATGACAACTGCATTTAATTTGAGGAACTTGTCCTTGTTTCCTTTGTAGCCCTTGGAGTCTTGTGTAGCTTGACAGGCTGCAAAGAATTCTCGGACTATATCCTCATAGTATCCCCTGGGTACATCTTGGAATGACTGCCATCCCCGATTAGCAAATTGTTGGTGCATATTGGGTAGCTCACTCCCAACTTCCCCTAGATTAATACTCTGTTCCAAAATGAAAGTTCTATTCTTGTCCCGCTTATAGTATGCCTTCATGCCTTCCACCCCAAAATGGAGCTTTGATTCTTCCGCTGCAGTCATTTGCCTAGGTTGGCCTCCTGTGTTTCTCCTGCTAGAAGACATGTTCTGCATACATAGATTTTGAGCCAAAACACAAACAAAACCTAAGAAGAAGTTAGTAAACTACAAAGGATGGAATGCAATGGATTAGAAAAAAACAAAGTAGGTGATTGTCGGTTAGTACAGACCACATGCGAAATGCACTAGATAGAGTGCACGTCACATGTGGTATCGCACAAGCAAATAGAAACCTACAAGGATTTTCCATCGAGGTGCGAAGCTTGTGCGATTTGCACCATCAAAAGTGCGTGCCACACTAGGCATCGCCCCTCGGATAAGTGACCTGCTTTTTTTTTTAAACATGGTGTGATGCCTCGTGCGACCCGCACATCAATATTTATGCATCTCATTTAAAGCGCACAAAGGCACAATTGGAATTTTTTGTTCCTTGTGTTCTTGTTAATTTTGCATGTGATCTGTAGAGAAAGATGTGCTTACCAACTGGGCACCATGAAACAACCCAATCAACATTAAACAAGGGGGGCAAGGTATATCATGGATACCCACAATTTCAGCAACAATTAACCCCCTCCCCGCACAAGATCATACACCCCAAATAGAATGCTCAACAAAAATCATGGGTGTAAAATCAGCAAAATTCAGCCTCTATAACAAATTTTCAACAAAAACCTCATGACAAATGATGATTTTCCCTTAAGAACGATGTCACCCAATCTATCATCGGGCCAAATCATTCGTTCATCGTAAGTGGGTTACTCAAACTTCACCCCAACACATAATTCAAGGCTAAAAATTACTACCAATCAACATGCATTAACAAAATTAAAGTTCTACCAAGTTGACACATAGCAATATCATCAATGCAACTTAAAATTGGGGACCCAAAATTTTTGGATCTCACCCAAAATCAACATGGCAATTCTACTAAGCATGCTGATAAGATTTCGATTAGGGAGACTAATTGAAATCCAAATACAGAAATTAAATAAGCAAAAGATATGTGAATTAAAGCTAATTAATTAAGTTTATGGGCAACAAGGGACTTTATACCCTCACCTCCCAATTGAACCTAATTAAGAAACAATAATTCCTCTATCAAATAAAAAGACAAACAAATGAATCCACAAATGGATGACTCTATGATTAATCAAGCAAAGAAGTTAACAAGCAACAAAGAAATCCAACCTTAATCACTCAACTACCTATTAGGAATCCACCCAATAGACTATTAGGAATCCACCCAATAGATTTCTACAAAGCTAAGTTAACTAATTGGTAAATCCACCCAATGGCTACAAACTAGAGTATCAACTAGAAGCTTTCAAAGCAATTCAATATTCATCGAAATCTGATTAGCTAAGGGTAGGGAACCCCTATTTATAGCTATCACATAAAGGCCCAAAATTGACCTTGAAAGATAGCCCAACATGGGTCCAACGCACTTGAGGTGCGTTTGAGTATGCATTTGGCACCACAAGGAGTGCTGGTCGCACCAGACTTTGCACCATGAATCAGAAGCTCCTCTGCAGCCTTGTGCGATGGGGTGTACGTTTAGCACCTCATGAAGTGCTTGTCGCACTTTCAAAATAGTCCACTGGCATCCTCATCTTCCCATGCGATCATCCATAAGTTGTAGATCTTTGATCTGCGCTCTTTAATGGTCTCCAATGCCTCTTTCTTCATGAATAGAGCTTATAAGGCTTAGAGTTCTTTGGCTTGGCTCCTAGTGAATGGCCTCGTAGGGGATATGTTGGGCGATATCATATCATCCTCCCCTTCTTGAAAAAGATTCATCCTCAAATCCATAGCTTCACCTACAACACAAGAAGATAGATCACTCAAATTGAAAACATTGTGAACATTATACTCACATGGTAGATTAATCTTGTAGGCATTGTCGTTGATCCTTTCAAGCACTTGGTATGGGCCATCACCCCTTGGACTCAACTTTCATTTGTAGAGTTGTGGAAATCTTTCCTTCTGAAAGTGAACCCAAACCCAATCATTGGGTTGAAAGATCACTTTCTTCCTTCCATGGTTTTGTCGGAGAGCCACCTTGGAGTTGTTCTTTTCCATGGCCTCCCTTACCTTAGTGTGAATCTTCATCATCTCCTTTGCCCTTTGCTTTGCATCTAAGCTCACAACAACATCACTAAACAAAGGGGTTAAGGATAATGGAATCAATGGGTTAAACCCATAACACACCTCAAATGGAGTCATGCCAATAGAGGTGTGAAAAGACCGATTGTAAGAAAATTCAATCAAAGGAAAATGGTCCTCCCAAGAAGTTGGGGATCCTCTAATCATACAACGAAGCATCCTCCCAAGAGTCCTATTGACTACTTTTGTTTGACCATCCGTTTGAGGATGACAAGAATTAGAAAACATGAGCTTGGTACCAAGTGTACCCCATAGACTCTTCCAAAAATGGTTAAGAAACTTGGAGTCCCTATCACTAACGATAGTGCAAGGTACTCCATGCAATTTAAGTACATGAATCACAAACAAAGATGCAACATGAGATTCATCATCATGTTTATGGCATGGAATGAAATGAGACATTTTAGAAAATCTATTCACTACCACAGATATACTATCATGCCCTCTTTTGGTTCTTGGAAGTCCCAACATAAAGTCCATAGAAATGTCCATCTAAGGACCAAGAGGGGTAGGGAGAGGTGTGTACATACCTTGGGGACGAGTCTTGGACTTGGCTTGCTTGCATTCGAGGCATTTTCCACATAGCTTCTCCACATCACGCTTCATCCTTGGCCAATAAAATTTCTCCATGAGAATGTCAAGTGTCTTGGTAACACCAAAGTGTCCCATCATCCCACCACTATGAGCCCCCTTGAGTAAGAGCTCCCTCCATGAACTCATAGGAATACACTCTTTGCCATCCTTGAACAAATAAGCATCAATCATTTGGAAACGTTCTACACGCTTCCATTGGCCAAGTTCATCACAAACCTCCTTGAAGTCGGAGTCCCTAGAGTAGAACTCTTTTAAGCTTTCAAAACCCATCATTCTAGAAGTCAAGGTGTTAACCAACATGAACCTTCTAGACAAAGCGTCGGCCACCACATTTTCCTTTCCTTTCTTATAGTGGATCACATAAGGAAATGTTTCAATAAACTCAACCCACTTAGGATGACGCTTGTTCAATTTTGATTAGCTCTTTAGATGCTTCAAGGACTCATGATCCGTCCTTATCACAAACTCCTTGTGCCATAGATAGTGTTGCCAATGAGCCACGCACAAGTGCATACAACTCCTTATCATATGTTGAGTAGTTCAATGAGGCCCCCTTTAACATTTTGTTAAAGTAGGCCAAAGGCTTTCCTTCTTGCATCAATACTCCACCAATGCCAACACCCCAAGCATCACACTCAATTTTAAAGGCCTTATCAAAGTCGGGCAATTGCAACAAAGGAGAAGTGCTCAACATAGACTTCAACTCTTGAAAGGCTTTCTCTTGAACATCACCCCAAATAAAGGGTGTGTCCTTCTTGATCAATTCGGTTAGAGGGGAAGCAATAGTGCTATAGGCTTTCACAAAGCGTCGATAGAAACTTGCCAACCCATGGAAACTCCTCACTTAGGTTGCATTAGTAGGAGTTGGCCAAGATCTAATAGACTCAACCTTTTCTTCATCCACCTCTACACTATTGGCACTCACCATGAACCCCAAGAATACCACCTTCTCCACAAAAAATGAACACTTTTTGAGATTTGCAAAGAGCCTTTCTCGTAGTAGAACATCAAATACTTGACTCAAATGGCCAACATGCTCCTCAATGGTCGTACTATAGAAAAGTATGTCATCGAAATAAATGACAACAAACTTATTGATGAAGGGATTCAACACATGGTTCATTAACCTCATGAAAGTGTTAGGGGCATTAGTCAAGCCAAAAGGCATAACTAGCCACTCATACAAACCAAACTTGGTTTTGAAGGCCGTCCTCCATTCACCACCCGGGTTCATACGAATTTGGTGATAGCCACTTCGAAGATCAATCTTCGAAAATAAACTTGAGCCACAAATCTCATCAAGCATGTCATCAAGTCTAGGAATAGGATGTCGATACTTCACCGTTATTTTATTGATGGCTCTACAATTAATGCACATCCTCTAAGTTCCATCTATTTTGGGAACAAGGATAACTGGTATGGCACAAGGGCTAAGACTTTCTTTTACAAGTCCCTTTTCAAGGAGTTCATCAATTTTCCTTTGTAACTCCTTAGTCTCCTCTGGATTGCTTCTATATGCCAGACAGTTTGAAATTTGAGATCCGGGCACAAAATCAATTTGATGCTCCACACCTCTCAAGGGTGGCAATCCATCGGGCATATCTTCGGGAAATAAACCCTCATATTCTTGCAAAAGAGATTATACTATACTAGGCAAAGCGCTAGTATCTTGGTTGGCATGCAATAATAGATCCTTGTTGACAAGGCATACTAGGAAGCGTTCCTCATCAATACCTTTCAAACAATTACTTGGCTTAGCTATCATGCACATATTATTCTTCTTCTTAGCCAAGTCACTTCCCTTTTGTTGCACACTTGAAGAGCTTGTACTAACATCCTCCACCAATTTCATTTTCTCCTGAAGCTCCTTCATGATCCGGTAATCTTCACTAACTTGGTAGGGAGTTAAAGGAGCAAGAGAGAACTTTCGACCACCAAATATAAAAGAATACTTGTTGGTTCTCCCTTGATGTACAACATCTCTATCAAATTGCCAAGGCCTTCCAAGCAATATATGACAAGCAAGCATAGGTACAATATCACAAAGAACTCCATCTTGATATTTACCAATGCTAAATTTAATACTTACTTGCTTGAGGACCTTCATTTCACCACTTTCGTTGAGCCATTGGAGATTTTAAGGGCTAGGATGCTTTTTGGTGGGAAGTTGCATTCATTCCACCAAAGTGTCACTCACAACATTAGTACAACTCCTGCTATCAATGATCAAGGCACAAATCTTGTCTAGGATCTTGCATCTAGCACGAAACAAGTATTCTCATTAATCAAGCTCCTTTTTAGAAATAGCTCCCATAATCTGCCTCACAACACAAGACAAATTCATGTTCAAGGGCAATGGCTCATCATCATCACACTCTAGAGGCAATCTTGTATTCATAAGCATAGTAAAGTTTGGCCTCTCTTTTATCCTCTCATCATCATTCAAAGGTGTTTCATCATCATCACCTTTGGGTTCTTTATCACCACTCTCTTCACCACACTCTTCATCTTCTTCGGTCTGGTACCCATCCTTGTAAGCCACTATAGTTCTCTGATTGAGACACTCACTAGCAATGTGCCGCCTTCCTTGACATCTAAAGCATTGAACGGTAGAAGGATGAGGAAGGATAGGTTTCTATTTATTACCTTCCTTAGCCTTGTCATTCCACTTTGGCTTATCAACTTTGGCTTGAGTAGCGGGACCACTACCCTTTGTATACTTCTTAGTGGTAGAAGACTTCCACTTGTCATTGTTTTTATTCCATGAGGACATTGTAGTACCCTTGGTTTTGAATGACTTCTCATGTTTCAAGTCAATCTCTACCTTGGTAGCATCATGATAGGCTTCATCCAAGCTATCATAGTGTTTGAGTCGCATCGCCTTAGAGATGTCTTGCTTCAAGTTGGTGACAAACTGTATCACCGTGTTCAATACCGGTTCTTCAAGCTTAGACTTCAATCTCAAACTTTCAAACTCATCATAATACTCCTCAACACTTTTGGTACCTTGTCTAAGGAGGTACACCTTCTTGATAACTTCTTGATGATATGTAGGTGTAACATACCTCGCTTCTATCAAGGCTAGCAACTCTTGCCATGTAGGCAACTCATAAACGAGATATCAGGCTCATTCTGTCACCTTGGACTCCCACCATGTAGATGCATATCCCTCAAATTGTGTAAGGGCATATTTGGCTTTCATAGCATCCGAAATATTGTTTGTAAGGAATATCCGCTCACTTTGAATCCTCCATTCAAGGAATTCTTCCGGATCACTACTACCTTTGAAGGTTGGAAGAGTAACCTTGATGGTATTCAAACTCCATTCATGGTCACCATGATCTCATTGTCGATAGCCATACCTATCATCATTGTGGCCACCATATCTATCACCTCGATACCCATATTGATCATCGTTGCGATCATCAAACCATTCACCTCGATCTCCATTCCCTTTCCATCTTACACCTTGATTTCGACCATAACATCCATGTTGTACCCTATCTATTGGTGCATCATAACCTTGTCGGCCACCATATTGAGGACCTTCATAATTCTGGTTAACATTCATTCCCTCAAACTCTTCGAAGAGTGGGTTATGATGGTTATCTTGGTAAGGCTCTTAGTTTTGGTTATTTGGTACATGCAAGTTAGCGTGTGGTGCATTTTGAAGTGGAGCTTGGTTTTGGTTTGTTATAAAAGGACGTTCCTCTTGTAGAGGGTAATTTGGATAAGTGGGGCTTTGTCTAACATTGTTCGGTTAGTTAGACATTTGGAAAGGAGGTTGTTGGTTATGTGGAGTTGGGCTTGGGTTGTTGTTTTGGGGGTTGCATAACTCACGTGCATACCCCTGGGTAATAGTCATTGAGGAACTCGTGTTCCTATTTGCTCCCGAACCATGAGTGGTATGAGGTGAGTCCTCTTGATTGGTACTCACAACAATCACCATTCAATCCTTCATATGATCCATCCTCCCATTCATGAGAGTCATGCCTCCACTTAATTCCTCTATCTTCCCATTCATGTCCGCTATTTTTCCATTCATATCAGCCATTTACTTTGTGATTGAGGCAAAGTCGGCCTCCATGTTAAAAGACCCGTGTCCTTCATAAGGACTATCAATTGCTTTTGACATTGTACCTGCAAAATTCAACAAACGAGATTAGTAGCAAAGGTTCCTCAGCCTCTCGTATGTGAACACTCACTTACCTCCTATGGCGTCTTCCAAGGATTGATAGTTAACTCTCGTTGCTCAACCAAGTCACAAGTCACCTATCCTTTGTGGAGGAATGGATTCTTGTTACCCGAAAGAAGGAAGACTCAAAATCAAACAGACGGCGCCAAGAAGGTTTTCAACGATTGCTTAAACGAGAAAAGCTTCACAAACAATTAGTACGAAATGAAACGAACGCAAGAGATCTAATTACAATAAAGTAGAACAATACTTGTCGTAAGTTAGTCTTAAGATTTCTAGATGATAAGATAATCAAAGAAAGGAAACAAAGAAGATTAAACCTGAGATTTGTTGGAGCAAGTAAGTTTTGGAACTGTCTATTGATGCACCGCGATATGCGAAATGCACTAGGGAAAGTGCCCAACTCACCTTACTTCACATACCAAAATAGGAAACAAGTCCCCCTAGTGTGAAGTGCTGGTGCAAAACGCACCAAGCAAAGTGCTGGTCGCACCTCACTTAGCACAACACCAGGCAGAACACCTGAAGCTTCTGCGTTTGTACTTGTTTTTTTAGCTTTTTGTACTTTTTCTTCTTAGTACTTGCCCTTTTTGGTAAATTCCCTTTATTACAAACACCAAATACCTTTTACCTTTACTCCTTCTTTGGATCAAACAACTTTTATTTCACCTTCTTCTTCAACAATCACCTTGAAGAACACCAAGAACACCTATGAATTTCAAATTTCCAACTCTCTCAATTCAACTCGGAATGACTCCAAATTTTAAACGTAGCCTCCTCTCGATGTAGAGAACAAATCCCGATATAAATTAGAATCAAATCACTCCAAATTGAAGAGACACATTTTGTGTTCTTCAAGTTCTTCAAGTTCTTCAAAACCCAAAAATGGTAGATCCTTCAAACCTTAACCAAATTTTACCAAACTTGAGATTCAAGCTCCATATTAATAGGGGATCAAAGCCCAATAGGTTTGAAGTCACAACTCATCCCAGATCTTGAACTTTTTCTTCAAGCTTCTTCATCCAACAATGGTTAAATCTTCAATTCAACTCCAAACAAGCTCAAATCTTAGATCTAGACTCAATTAATATTAGAGAAAACAAATCTAATATCAGATTTTCAAACTAAACACTAGATCAACAATTTTTTTGAAGGAATTTTCTAAAAATGTTTTTCACACAATTTTTTTTAAAATTTTTCAGATTTATGAACCTAGGATTAAGAATTGTGGGAACAATCCTTTAGCCTAAGCTCTGATACCAAATGATAAGATCTCAATTAGTGAGACTAATCAAAATCCAAATGCAAAAATTAAATAAGCAAAAGATATGTGAATTAAAACTAATTAATCTAGTTTATGGGCAACAAGGGACTTTATACCCTCACCTCTCAATTGAACCTAATTAAGAAATAATAATTCCTCAATCAAACAAAGAGACAAACAAATGAATCCACAAATAGATGACTCTATGATTAATCAAGCAAAGAAGTGAACAAGCAATCAAAGAAATCCACCCTTAATCACTCAACTACCTATAAGGAGTCCACCCAATAGATTTCTACAAAGCTAAGTTAACTAATTGGGAAATCCACCCAATGGATACATACTAGAGTATCAACTAGAAGCTTTCAAAGCAATTCAATATTCATCAAAATCTGATTATCTAAGGGAAGGGAACCCTATTTATAGATATTACATAAAGGCCCAAAAGTGACCTTAAAAGATAGACCAACATGGGTCCAATGCACTTGAGGTGCATTTGAGTGTGCGTTTTGCACCATAAGAAGTGCTGGTCGTACAAGACTTTACACCATGAATCAGAAGCTCCTCTACATCATTGTGCGATGGGGTGTGCGTTTAGAACCTCATGAAGTGCATTTCGCACCTTCAAAACAGTCCATTAGCAGCATCATCTTCCCATGCGATCATCCATAAGTTGTAGATCCTTGATCTATGCTCTTCAATGGTCTCCAATGCTTCTTTCTTCATGAATAGAGCTTGTAAGGCTTGGAGTTCTTTGGCTTGGCTCCCAGTGAATGGCCTCGTAGGGGATGTTCCGGGCAATATCATATCTCATGCTTCATAATATGAGTTCCCAACCTTCATAAAAATAAGTATTCAACGTTGGGGAACTTACCACAAGTAAATATTATGAACAGAGGGGTGAAAATTGAAGTTTTTTGTTCTTCAACAATAGTGACCCACGAAACCTTCCCAGAGAGATGACGATGGTAGTGGTGATGGAGTGGTGGATATGGTTGGGTGAGAGAAGAAGAAGATTTTGGGGAAGTTTGAGGGATTTGGAGAAAGTTTTAGGAGAGAATTTTGGGAGTTGGAGAGAAAAGATGTTGGGAATAGGAGAAGAGAGGCGGTTTTAAAAGAAAAAACAAGAAGAAGAAAAGTTGGCCGGGTCGTCTCTGGGTCGGGTCTGTCAATGGGTTAGGTCAATTAAAGTTCAAACTTACTGCTAGTGCACCGCGACATGCAATTTGCACCAGACAATGTGCGGACCGTATGGTGTATCACACGTGCCCCTTTTTCTCCCCTAGGTTTGCCCAGGCATCTGTTTCACCATGCGATGGAGGTGTGATGCACACTTGGGCTCATATGGTCTGCACGACCTAGCGCACGTCACCTCTAAAATTTCAAATTTCCTTCAGGCATTCTGATTTGGCATGCGATAGGCTGTGTGACATGTACAAATGCTTGTGCGGTCCACACAGTCCACCGCACGACCCCTTTTTGCCATGCTTTTCTTTGTTCATTTTCCCATCCATGCATTCCCTACAAAAACACCAAAAACAACAAGAGATAACCAAAAACAAATAAAGAAACTTAGGTTGCCTCCCAAGCAGTGCTTGATTTAACATTGCGGTAAGATGATACTACTTCAATCAATCAATCATTCTTTGGGTTGGCGATGGTGTCGCTAGGCAACGTCCCTTTCATCTTCGGGTTCATTTGGCTTGAGAGGTGGTTCATTTGGGCCTCAAGATACTTGATTGAGGCTGAGTGGGAGCTCACAGTTTGGTGAAGTGTTGAGACCTCACACTTTAGCTCGCTCACTCACGTATTTATGGTGTCCACCTTCTTAAGAACCAAGGACAACATGTCCTCCAACTTGGAATAGCCAGGGTTGCTTGTGCCCGGTTGGTAGAGAGAGTCCTCCTTGTTCAGAGGGATATAGGGATTCGAACTTTGGTGATTAAAAAGATCACCATTCTTGTCTCTATCCCGCCAATTTTTGTCTCTTTCTTTTTCTCAAATCCAACCTTGGTTCTCCTCCTTCGGGCGATAATATCCGGGGCGAGAACCCGCCGACACAAAACCTAGCTTTCCATCAACCACAATCATGAGGTCATATCGCCTGCTTTGATTTTTGGTGTACTCACTGCATTCACTATCTTAGCACCACCAGCTCCCATCACATGCTTGGCCATCAAATCAATTTATGTAATCATTTTGGCTATTGTCTCATCTCGCTCCTCCTCTTTTTTCCTCATTTCATTAACCAAGATGGATGAGGGTCCTCCTGAAGTTGGCACATCCGCTTCTCTTATGTGCCAATCTTGATTGGTCTTTGTCATTCGCTCTAACAAAGTTGAAGCAATGGGAAACTCTAAGTCCATGAAGTTACCTCCTCCAAGATTATCAGCCACCGACTTATTCATAGAGTTCAATGATCTATAGAAGCTTTGTAGCAACACATTGTATGACAACTCATGATTTGGACACAAGAGAAGCTTTTTTTTTAAATCTTAGCCAAACCTCATGTAACGGCCCATCTGGGAGCTGCCTAAAGTTGGTAATCTCATCTCTTAGCTTCATTATTCGAGATGGAGGAAAGAATCTCGATGTAAATGCCTCAACTAACTCAGCCCAAGATGTGATAGAGTCATCTACAAACTCTTCCAACCACGCCGTGTCTTCCCCTATCAAGGAAAAAGGGAATAGGCGCAATAAGATGGATTCTTGGGAGATACATTGTAAGATGAACGGTTGGCAAATCTCCACAAAATTCCGAATATACTAGTTGGCATCTTCATGTGCTGCTCCACCAAATAGGCCTTTCATTTGGATTATGTGGAGCATGGTGCTAGTCACATGAAACATAGTGTTTCCCACCGTGGGGGGGGGGGGGGTAGGCAGATTGCACCTACACCCCCTTACATCATAGGCTCAGCCTCGTCGGCCTCCATGAAGCCATCAATGCTCTCATTGTCGTCGGCTTCGTTCATAGGCTAGCCTGTTCAATCAACCACAAACAACAAACAAAAGTAAAAGAAACACGTACTCTTAAGGTGACTTCAAAAAACAATCAAAAATAGCTAACAACTCAAGTCCCCGACAACGGCGCCATTTTTTGATGAACGCTCAAATCATGCTCCCCAAAGTTGGGGGCCATGGCGATCGTGCAACAATTTTTTTTTTATAATCCCAATGAGTGTTGGGGTCGTACCCAAGGGACTTGCAGTAGCTAAATAGATATTGTATCGAGTTGAGTTCAAAATGAGAGTAAATGCTCAAAATATAAAGTAAAAGGATGGGGGAATTGGGATGTTGTCACTACAATGACAATTCAATTAAAAAGCAATAAAACGAAAGTGGGTGTACCAAGTTGACTAGACGACCAGGGATGCATATACGATGGGGCTTTAGGTATGGGATAGGGTGATTATCAATTCATACTTATTCTCGCTTAATGACATAAGTAGCATTGGTCATGGGTAAGAGTTGCTTATCTCTCGATCAACAATCTTATATCCGATGATCTCGGTTAGAGCATCATCTGTTTGATCAATAAACAACCAATCTAGGCTTAGGTAGGTCACACTATCTCTAGCTTAGACCCTTAAATGGGTGATTTCATCGATAAGAGCTATCTCTAGCCTCAAATCTGAGTGGAATCCCAAGTTCCCACTAGTAATTTCACATCCAAAACCATGAAGTCCTTTCTCAAGCAATCACATAGTCAAGTAATAAAAATTAATATTTGCAACCACCAATTTTAGGATTAAAACTTGGTGAAATTACTAGACCCATATCAATTAAGCAATTATAAGCAAGAATAAATAACACCCACACCCATTTGTTAAGCATCCATCATCAATACACCCCTAGACAAGAGAATTTAGCCACTCATAGCAAGAGAGAAAGAGATACCAGCTGGGTAATTCAAAATCTCTTCCATTAGAGCTGAATCTGAAGTTCTAGATTCAACTTGAGCACACAAGAGTTAACCAAGAAGGCCGTAAAGTGACCCACAAGACAAAACAAACTCGAGATCCAACCCAGACCTGGTGTCACTAGTACAAGAGCGACTAAATTTAGGAGTAGCTATACAACAGACTCTGTCTATCCAAAATACAAAATATAGACAAAATATACAAGATGGAAAGCATGTAAAGTCCCCAAGAGCACCGGGAGCTCACCGTGATCTGAAGTCCAACAGGCCTCGAATGATAGGAAGTTCTTTGAGGGTGGCTCGTACTAGGTGCTACATCAAAAAAAAGATGCAGAGTGTAGTATGAGTACCAAGACAACGGGTACTCAGTAGGCACCATAGGCGGACTGAGCACAGAAAGATAATATATAAAATAAATTACAAGAAAGTACACCAAGTACAGGGATCCACCTAAATCTAGTTATAAAACCGAAAATAGAAATATCCTAACCAACAAGAGGGCAATAATAATAACATCAATAAAAGCAACCGACAATCCAAGTACACTCAAGTCCATGCAATGCTATGAGATATGATGTGATATATGAATGCATAATAGTATAAACCTGGAATACCGCATCAGGCGCCTGGAATACCGCATTGGACTATGCATATATATGTATGTGTGCATATAGGAAGTAGAAACCTGGAATAACGCATCAGACTATAAGTATATATATGTATAAAAATAAGACCCGGAATAATGCATCGAGTGTCCGTAATACCGCATCGGACTATGAGTATATATAGGTAGAAAATAAGACCCGGAATAACGCATTGGGTGTCTGGAATACCGCATTGGACTATGAGTATATATATATATATATTTAAAAATAACAGAGAAAAGGGTCCGAGAATATCCCTTGGACCGGCATAAAAGTAGTACTTTTTTCTTTCTTTTCCAAAATCAGTAGTAAACCCAGTATAATACTTCAAACATCCAAGAACCCCAATATCCATAGTAAATCTCCAGTTTTAAAACTAAATCCTCGAAAAACCTTCCTTCTCTGTATCGATAATATGCAATGCAGTATGAACATGAAGTATCCATAATCACAGAAAGTAGCACACCACAAGGTAAAACAGGGCAAAATACCCTCCAAAACAAGGGAACTGACCTGGAGACTCCGTCCAAATCCAAGCTATAACCTCGGGCACACAGTTACACATAACCAACAATTTAAAGTAGGAGATAGAAGAAAACAATTACGACAGAAAATATTTACGGAGACCACTATGAGCTTCTACTCTACCTCTAAAATCTCCTAAAAGCATACTAAGGATTGTATGCTACGAATAACATTACTACGGGCTCCTAGACTAAGGATAGCATTAAAGTTCTAATCTATGATCCGAAATGGGCAAAATAATATAAGTCACAAGATTTAAGCCTAATACTACCTATAGTCCAACCTAACATTCCAGTAACATATAACATATAAAATCTAACTAAACTCAGTCTAGAAAGTAAATCGTAGCCTACCTCGAGGCCAAACTGCAAGCAGGAATCGTCACTCATGTACCTTCCCCTTCCGAAGAGCCTCTGAAATCTGCCACGCTATTAAGAACACAATCCAGGTGTCAAGGCGAGAATAATGATACACTTATTACTATACGGAAAATTGGGCTGGAAATCGGGTCGGAAAAATGACCCTCAGGGCTGGCGTAACGAAACAGAAAACAAAATTCACAATTATGCTCGTGGTGGGTTAAGGAACCCATGCCTAAAGTTTGGGCGCGAACGGAGCTCATTTTGGGGCCCAAAACAGCCCTGAAGTGCTAGTAATTCAGGGGATCAAAATGGGAAAACTCGGAATTAAAGGCGGAAGCTTACCCCAACTAAGAGTAATACGCCGCGGAGGTGAGTTGCAAGAACTCACGAGCATGCAGCCCCAAGAAAATAGATTTCTAGAAGTAATAGTCAAGCTTGAGAATTAACAACAATGGAGTTTTAATAACAAGGAGAAGAAGAGAGCTTTGGGGAAACGGAACTTACCAAAAATGAGGGAACATGAATTCGTGGAGAGCAAATGATTTCCCCAGGTCTATGAACTGTTGGAGCAATTTGAAGAGGATGATCTGGTGTTTGCAAGCGAGGAGACATGAACAAAGTGGCTGGAAAAATGAAATTGGAGTTTTGAATAGCTACCAAGGGTCCTTCATCGCGATAGCGATAGGACCCTCGCGTTCGCGGAGAACAGCTAGCTCGACCATCACAATCTCGACTGTCCAGCCCGCGTTCGTGAAGAGAAAAGTTGAGTCGGGTCCAAGCTGGCTCCATCACAAAAGCGACGAGCAACCTTCGCGATCATGATGGTCAAGAAGCTAGACCATCACGAATGCGATGGAAGCTCCGCGATCGCGAAGACCAAAATGGTTTGCAATAATATTGCAGCAACCAGCAATTTCACCAAGGACAAAAGTTCATCCGATGGACCCTCGGGATTCATCCAGAACCCCATGAACACAAACCAACCATGCAACCCTACTAAAAATGGCATTTCAGACTCAATGAAATCGACGAAACTCCCAACGGAGATTGTTTTAATGAAAAGTAGGCCCCACGCCCAAAATCAACTCGAAACTTAAAACCCAAAAACAAGTCCAGAAGCCCCAGGACACAAACCAAAGGCCCCCCTAGCCCAAAGTCAACATTCCAGAGCTAACAACGCTGACAGAATTTCCATCTGAGGCCGTCTTCTCTGAATGTTGACAAAAGTCAACCCTACCAGCCAAACTGACTTGAAAACCCACAAAGCAACACAAAACTAAACTGAAAGCACTCAGACCCAGAGCAATGGTCCGACTAGACCAAAATCCCTATTTCGGAGCTAACGAAACTATTGGAATTTGATTCTGAGCATGTTTACCAAGAAAGTTGACCAAAGTCAAAGATTTTCTAAGTTCAAGTTCTAAAACAGGGAAGTGGTCATAACGAACTAACGAATGTCCTGTGCATCGAACTATCAATCCCGACAAGTCATAAATGACCTATAGCCGCTAAGGGAAAGCTTGAAATGCAGAAAAAGCATGGAAAATGGAAAATAACCTGGAGGGTCATTACAACATCCACTACTAAAAGAACTTTTGTCCACAAAAGTTAGAAAAAAGGTAGTAACAAAAGACTCAAATGAAGATGGATACTAAGCCCGCACCACTCTCTCAAAAACTTGGGGATCCTCCCCAACCAGACGACACCCCACAAAGCTAAACTAAAGGAAAACTACCAACCCCCAACACCTCACCATCCAAACTAGACACCTACCTTAAACTCTAAATTCTCTAAAGATCTCCCAACCAAGCTGATCCTCAAGAATCTCAGCCGGAAGCACCAACACAACATTAAAACTAGAGATCCAAGGCGATCAACACACCAAACCTGAATCCTCAATACTGCAACCAAGTTCACCCAGAAAAGCCACCAGCCTAAAACTGTAACTCATGAACCCGCTGATCCGCGAAACCCCTTATTCTGATCTGAATCTTTTTGCTTCATAACTATGAAGTTGCACATAAGCTGCACACTCGAGCTACTCTCGAAGTATCAATGGACACGCCGAATATCCCTAGTTTCCACTTTCACTCCACCACAAATGAAGTCACCCTTTATACTCAAATTCAACCCAAGCAATGATATAACTTACTAGACTTGCCATCCAAGATGACAACCCATAGCGTATCCCTGAAAACTGGAGCTATTTGTCCTGACTAACCATAAACCAATGAACAAACACTTTTTCTAACATCAAACTCGATAACTGAATCTAAATGAACTAACCATCTGAACCTGATTGAACAAACCATCTAAACCCGACTGAATCAACCATCTAAAACTGATTGTAGCTTGCACACCAGGGTTGGAAATGGCATGAATGAACAACCTGTGTCAATGGAGAAATTTCCAAACTGTCGAATGAAGCTGTCCCCACTGAATTATGCCAAGTCTGAATCAACTGAAAACAAATGAACCAAGACAATCTTTCCCAAAAGACCCAAACTAAGACCAAGCCTCTGCAAGGAGGGTGGTAAACCTACCACGAAGTCTGTAATCATCAACCAAGCTCCAAACTCTAAGAAATACTGCTGCTACTCAATATACTCAAACACCATTTGTATCTGAAACTGCCTTACTAATCCCACCTCAGGAAGAAGTCCACCTCGTCACAAATATCAAGCCAAAACACCCCTAAGGCAAGGGAAAAAGGTGCTTGGGGTTCAAGGTTGCCATCTAGCTATAGAAATTTTTGCATAAACCTTCAACTCATATCTTTGGCTTGAATCAACCGCTCCACTGCACTAGCACACAAAACCATCAACTATGAAGCATACAACATACCAAACTTCTCGCCCATACCAACCGAGTCTAACCAACATTGGAAACCCACATAAAAGACGGCCTCTGAAGGAACAACTAATCAGCTTCCCAAACCCTCAAAATACAAAGGCGGCCACCAACCTCAAATTATCCTTAGAACCCAAAATAGCCTCGCTAGTCTCAACCCGCACAATATGATCACACATAATACCCTACCGCTGAATCTCGAATTTACACTGCTGAGTCTGTCCAATCATAGTAGAAGGGACCTTGTACTATCTAGACAATTACCAAAAAGTGGAATGTCCAGCCTAGCTCAAAGGTTAGCCAAGGACTAGGTGTCCAAGGCTAACTGTCACTCCATAACTAAAATAAGGAAGCTAAGTTATCCGAACTCATCGCCTCCCAACTCTAGAAGGTGAAACTGAAGAGAACCAACCATGAACCACCCAGAGTAGTTTGCTAGCCCATAATTCTGAAACCTAACTCTAGTTGACAACTAATACCTCGGTCGAACCTCTACGTAGACCCATACACTGTTGATGAACACTTAGGAACTTGAGTCAGATAGGCTCTGAACATACAGTTTGCCCAAACTGTAATGCTGCAAAGACTTGGATCATTTACCGAAAAACACAGGAAATCACAACTAATGCAATGAGTCCCCAAAGGTAGTACTGAAAATAACCACTACCTCCATCCCTCACCAATAGGAATTCTAACCTCGAACTAATAGCAGAAAAGCTACTGCCATCTGTAGTCAGTCGAGTCATGTCCACCATACAAAACTAAGCAGCTCTCAACCGTCACCTCTGCCAACTACTAAAACATATAAGCACGAACAAATCGTTATCACCCTCCTTCGCAAATCCAATAAGACCCTCTTCCAAGGAAATACCGAATCTAACAAGCTCTCTCTCAAATGCAACCTGGAGCTATTCCCTTATCTCCTTCAACTCCTACTGGCAACACTTGATACGACAAACGAGGGTAGGCCGAATGCCTAACTCAACCAAAGAAAAATGCTATAATAAAAAATCCAACCGCAAAGCCACAATTCCACAGTCAAACCTCAGTCATGATGGTATAACCAACACTTAGCCAAATAGATAAAGCCAGAACCCGACAACAATGCCATACTCAAACTTGATTATATCATCGGGAACTAGAGAGGGAAGAAAGAAACTCATCTAGACTTAGAACAGAAGAAACCATGAAAACAAACCATACGTTCTAACTTACCAAACCAAACACTAAGGAAGGTCTATTCAGATCACCCGAGAAAACAAAACCAACCAATGCTCATCAGCATAACCAACACTACCCGACTTAAGATAGGAGTTCAAACTCCAGCACTACCATCGGTACCATACCATACTAACAGAACAACTCCTAGCACACGATAGATAACAACCTAGGCAAAGACCACCTAAGTCCGCTAGATAAAAGAAAACACTCAGCCCAATCTTAGAACCACGACTAAATGCAAAAATAAAGCTAACAAGACCTGCCCACGAGTCAAACCCCAGGTAGCCACCTCACAAGGTCAACACACCCTATCCACTACTAAAGACTTCCACTATTGAGAACTCAGATACATACACCCAAAATCACAAGTACTACCATAGGATGAAATAAGTAAATCTACAACTGATCGGAAGGCTGCTACCCAACACTACAAGAAGATAGCCTACGCTAAAGCACCTACAGTCCTGACAGGTGTCTATACACCCAAGGAACTCACACTAGAGTGCATAATCCCTCAGACAACCTATTCTATTAGTAGAGCACACACTGAACAACCAGAAAATAAGAATCCAAATACAATATGAATGATATGATGGAACTAGGTGTGACCATAGTGTTGTATGCAGCTCCCCCGACACTCACAGATCATGGCCCTTAGTATGGATTGGCAAGATCCATGCAGGTCTATGTGACCACATACAAAAATCGAGGGATCTCAAAGCATAATTGCTCGGAGTCTATCCGGGTCTAAAATAGTAAACCGCAAATCTCAGACACCTATATAGGGTGCCCAAAGTGTATCCGGGACTAAATCCATAATAAAAGCATGTCTAGAGCTACGACATAGCCGAGCCTAGTATCAGTATTAATATCAATGATAAAATCCTCATAATACACTTTTTACTACAAGAAAATCCATAAAGTATGTTCCAAATCCCTTTTATAATCATTTTATCAAAAATGGGCTCTTAAGGCCATGCAAGTTTTATAAACCATTTATAGTAGGCCAGTAGCCAAAACAGTAGTAAAATATGCAGGAAACCCCTTTGCATGAATGATATGATCGCAAACAGACAATAGCCCAATAACTCACAATCAACCTATCAGCCCTGCATAGGCACAATCAGCTCTACAACATGCATAACCAACCTAAAACCATAACTCGATGTCCAGGACTCGTGGACATTTTAGAATATCCCACCATCTATGGTCCAAAGGCATAAACAAAGACCACGCAGGGCCATAAGTATAATTCTACAACCAAAGCAAGAAATAAGACGGTAGAAGAAGCGGGCAAGGTCTGGGGTGCCAACCTAGAATACCTAACCCAAGGATGCCAATTAATACAATTATGACCAAAAAACGCAAGGTCCAAGGTAGGGGAAACCGTCATCTTAAACCTAGCAAAAGCACCTCTTGAAGAACCAGGAGCTGCCATTACCCGTGGTATAGATACACTATCTGGAAGACTTGGAGTCCAAGCCATGGTGACCTGAAGAACTGGGGTAGACATATATTACACCAGAAGTTGGGCTAGCCCCAAACCCCTCTCTTAGCCAAAGCGGTAAGCCCACACTCCGAAATCTCGGGGCTGAAGAAAGCACTGGAGTAATCGGCATAGGAGCCGGAATGAAACAACTGATGTTTTAGAAGTTGATAGAGTCAAGGACGCACGATCAAGAATCATACAAGATAGAATCTTTCCTAGGAATGTCCTATAGCCTCTCGCAGATAGGATACGAACATCATCGTACCGATCCACGAGACTCTACTAGACACTTGCTCTTATACTAGCGAGACCGGTGAACCTAGAGCTCTGATACCACTTTGTCACGACCCAAAACTGGGCCATGATGGTGCCTATATAACCCCCCAGTAGGAAAGCCAAAACCAACGATTTGGAAGATAATAAAGCAGTTAAAGTAAGAAAAAGCAGAATATATAAATGAAAAGACAGGGCCAATAGCATATATACATACCATCGTACAAAATATACATAAGAAGGCCCTAAAGTGACCCATGAGACAAAATAGACTCGAGATCCAACCCGGACCAGGTGTCACTAGTACAAGAGTGACTAAAGTAAGGAGTAGCTATACAACAGACTCTGTCTATCCAAAATAAAAAATATAGACAAAATATACAAAATGGAAAGCATGTAAAGTCTCCAAGAGCGCTGGAAGCTCACCGCGATCCAAACTACAATAGGCCTCGAACGACAAGAAGGTCTATGAGGGTGGCTCGTACTAGGTGCTGCATTAGAAAAAGATGCAGAGTGTAGTATGAGTACCAAGACAACGTGTACTCAATAGGAATCATAGGCCGACTGAGCATAAAAAGATAATATATAAAATAAAAAGTACACCCAATACAGAGATCCACCTAAATCTAGTTATAAAACCAAAAACAAAAATATCCTAACCAACAAGAGGGCAATAATATTAACATCAATACAAGCAACGGACAATCCAAGTACACTCAAGTCCATGCAATGCTATAAGATATGATGTGATGTATGAATGCATAATAGTATAAACTCGGAATACCATATCGAGCGCCCGAAATACCGCATCAGACTATACATATATATGTATGTGTGGATATAGGAAATAAAAACCCAGAATAACACATCGGACTATAAGTATATATATGTATGAAAATAAGACCCGAAATAACGCGTCGGGTGTCTGGAATACCGCATCAGACTATGAGTATATATAGGTAGAAAATAAGACCTAGAATAATGCATCGGGTGTCCAGAATACAGCATCAGAGTATGAGTATATATACATTTAAAAGTAGCAGAGAAAAAAGGGTTCGAGAATATCCCTTGGACCGGCATAAAAGTAGTACTTTTTCTTTCCTTTTCAAAATCAGTAGTAAACCCAGTATAACCCTTCAAACATCCAAGAATCCCAGTATCCATAGTAAATCTCCAGTTTAAAACCAAAATCCTCAAAAAACCTTCCTTTTCTGTATCGATAATATGCAATGCAGTATGAGCATGAAGTATCCATAATCACAGAATGTAGCACACCACAAGGCAAAACAGGGAAAAATACCCTCCAAAACAAGAGAACTGACCTGGAGAGTCTGTCCAAATCCAAGCTATGGCCTCGGGCCCACAATTACACACAACCAATAATTTAAAGTAGGAGATAGCAGAAAATGATTACGGTAGAAAATAATTACGGAGACCACTATGAGCTTCTAGTCTACCTCTAAAATCTCCTAAAAGCATACTAAGGATTCTGTGCTAGGCATAACAATACTACGGGCTCCTAGACTAAGGATATCATAAAAAGTTCTAACCTATGATCCAAAATGGCCAAAACAATATAAGTCACAAGATTTAAGCCTAATACTACCTATAGTCCAACCTAACATTCCAGTAACATATAATATATAAAATCTAACTAAACTCAGTCTAGAAAGTAAACTGTAACTAGCTCGGGGCCGAGCTGCAAGCATGAACTGTCACTCATTTTCCTTCCCCGTCCGAACTGCCTCAGAAAGCTTCCACGCTATCAAGAACACAATCTAAGTGTCAAGGCAAGAAGAATGACACCCTTATTACTATACGGAAAATCGGGCCAAAAATAGGGTCAGAAAAATGAACCTCAGGGCCCGCGCAACAAAACTGAAAACAAAATTCACAATTATACTCACGGTGGGTTAAGGAACCCACACCCAATGTTTGGGAACGAACAGATCTTGTTTCGGGGCCCAAAACAGCCTTGAAGTGCTACTAATTAAAGGGATCAAAAAGGGAAAACTCAGAATTAAAGGCGGAAGCTTACCCCAACCAGGAGAAATACACCGTGGAGGTGAGTTGCACAAACTCACGAGGATACAGTCCTAAGAAAATAGATTTCTTCAAGTAATGGTCAAGCTTGAGATAACAACAATGGAGTTTTAATAACAAGGATAAGAAGAGAGCTTTGGAGAAATGGAACTTACCAAAAATGAGGGAACACGAATTCGTGGAGAGCAAATGATTTCCCCAGGTCTATGGACTGTTGGAGCAATTTGAAGAGGATGATTTGGTGTTTGCGAGTGAGGAGATATGAACAAACTGGCTGGAAAAATGAAGTTGGAGTTTTAAATAGCTGCCAGGGGTCCTTCAACGCGATTGCGATATGACCCCTGCATTCGCGGAGAACGGCTAGCCCGACCATCTCGATCGTGATTATCTAGCCCGCGTTCACGAAGAGGAAAGTTGAGTCGGGTCCCAGTCGTCGTCATCGTGAACGCGATGAGAAACCTTTGGGATCGTGATGGTCAAGAAGCTATACCATCACGAATGTGATGGAAGCTCTGCGATCGCGAAGACCAAAATGGTCTGCAATAATATTGCAGCAACCAGCAATTTCACCAAGGCCAAAAGTTCATCCGACGGACCCTCGAGATTCATCTGAAACCCCGTGAACACAAACCAACCATGCTACCCTACTAAAAATGGCATTACGAACTCAATGGAATCGACAAAACTCCCAACGGAGATTGTTTTAATGAAAAGTGGGCCCACACCCAAAATCAACTCGGAACTCAAAACCCAAAAACAAGTCCAAAATCCCTGGGACCCAAACCAAAGGTCCCCCTATACCAAAGTCAACATTTTGGAGCTAACAACACTAACAAAATTTCCATCCGAGGTCGTCTTCTCTGAATGTTGACCAAAGTCAACCCTACCGGCCAAACTGACTGGAAAACCCACAAAGCAACACAAAACCAAACTGAAAGCACTCAAACCCAAACCAATGATCCCACTAGACCAAACTCCCTGTTTCAGAGCCAACAAAACTGTCAGAATTCAATTCTGAGCATGTTTACCAAAAAGGATTTTCTAAGTTCAAGTTCTAAAATAAGGAAGTGGTCATAAAGATCTAATGAATGGTCCAGGCACCAAACTGTCAGTCCTGGCAAGTCATAAATGTCTTGTAGCCACTGAGGGAAAGCTCGAAATGCAGAAAAAGCACAAAAAATGGAAAATGATCTGGAGTGTTATTACAGATGTGATCACTAGTTCTGAGGCCCAACTGAGGGGCTAAATAACCTATGGTGGCACATAGTTATGGGCCTTTAGGTATGCTGAACCTTGGTCCAACTCGGTACTAAGTACTACTCCCAAATTGAATATTGATAGCTCATTTATAAACTGAAGTTCTGGAATGCTACATCAGAACCTAATTAATCTAGATGATTTCTGAAAGACTGTATAATTGAAAACTATTCATAAAGCATGTGGACATATCTAGATGTCATACTAATCATAAAGCTTACTGAGTTCATAATCATTGATGGCATATCTTGATACCATGCTAATCACAAGACCTACTAAGTTCATCATCATTAATGGCATATGTTGAATGTCCATATTTAAAATATATTCTTGTAGAACATACTGGAGGTAAACTGAAGCCTACTAAATAGACTGAATGCTGACAATCTGAGCTGAGCTCTGAAGGAGAAGTTAACTCATGAGAAGTTTCGCAGAAAATTTATAGACTGAAAACTGACTAATTTCATGCTTGAAAAGTAATTTAGGTCAAATTCTGAAGAAAACCCATTTTCATGAAAATACTATAATTTTAGGCAAAATTCTCGATTTCTTACAGTTCTTGTAAAGGCTTATGCAAGTCACTGAAAACATGGTGCAAATCTTCTAAAATAAGATATAAATCATGTAGGAATCATAAGGACTGAATTCTGTAAAATTTAGCTTGATTGGGTAAGAACCCTAGTTTCTAATATCATGAAATTTGAAATAGAAGACTGAGATTTTGGGCATAAGGGCAAACTAAACCCTTACTGAATACCCACATACCTAGTAGAATATGATTCTTGAATTATTGAAGGAGTTCTGATGCTTTGGAGAAGTAAGCCCTAGGTTGAACTTCGAGAAGAGCGCCCTTTTTCTTCTTAAAATGACTTGAGAGAAAACTAACTTGTTTAAAGAAATTTGCTTTAAGAAATGAAGTGAAAATACCCCAGGGGTCCTATTTATAGGCAATACCAAATTAAATCTAGATTGGTCTAGGAAAGGGAAAATGCGTCAGAAAAATAGATGCCAAAATGGTCCGTTTTGGACACAAATGGACCATTTTATTAAGCATTTTAACTCCTTGATTTTTTTGAGTCTCTATTCCTTGAAACGGTTGAGAAAACGGACCATTTTTTCTTCTGTTTTAACTCCAAAAATTCTATGGACTTCTGGTCAGACAGACATCTTCTTGGTAAATTGATCATAAATTTTTACTCTGGTCTCAGATTAACATGCAGGCAATAGTGTTGGAAAGAAGACTCGAATACCTTTAATTGGGTGGATAATAGGCCAACTAACTCTTCATATTCTAGGAGTTATGATCGTTTGAAATTGACCCTTGAAAAATCTTACACTAAAACTCAATCGGTAAGGAAGCTTTCAACTCAACTTTGAGTTAGAGGTTTTTTATGAACCTAATTCATATATAATACACTTCCCACACATAAGTATTGATCTCAACACTTATTTACCATTTGAAATCATCTGGTTAGGATCTAACAACATATGAAAATGGTCTGGATCTTAGCTTAGAATTTTTAGGGTGTTACAGTCGGGCAACACAATATCTGAAATACTAAGCCATGACCGTTAAGATCATAACCTAAATAACAAGTCATATAGACAAAGGTAGACACACCAAAAATAATGAAGTACTTGATGACTGATGAGGCCGCAACTAAAGACATACATACCTACATACATATATATATACATGCCAAGCCTATGGGGCTGGAGACTGGAAGCTGCAAAAAGAAAAACCTGATTATTGTATCCATAATAGCCTCTAAGAGTGTCATAAGCACTAGTGGGAATAAGACCCAGACTATACCCAAATTGTACAATAAAAAGTAAACATTCTCTGATAGCTCCAGGAAAAGGTGAATCTTACCAACCCACAGTTGAACCCAAATCCTAGCGGAAGGGTCGATTAGAATCACTACTTGGACCTGCAAGCACGAAAAAAATAGCATCCACAGGCAACGAGATGTTAGTATGAATAAAAGTGTACTGGCATGTAAGACAAAAAGTAAAATCATAATTATATGTTGTAAAAAGAGTAATAAAGATACCACCTGAAACTGAAACTCTGAGAGCCTCCATGTCCAAAATATGACCTTATAGAAATCAAATATGCATGGTATGCTCATGTAATTGTATTTCGTGAATACATACATATATATATATACATATACATATATATATATACATATACATATATACATATACATATATATATATATACATATACATATATACATATACATATATATATATACATATACATATATATATATATATATATATATATATATATATATATATAAATACATGTCTTACCCAACCAAATGCTAAAAATTGTGGTGTCTTCCGGTAGCTAATCAATATCATATTTGCCAACTTGTGGCCATCTATGTATCATATATATAAATATAAATAATAGGTCCCATACCTCCCGATTATAGCTCGGGAGTAGAATGCATAGCATATCATGTTATGGATTTGTAACACATGTTTTTTATCATAATAATGTTGTCAATCTTTCCCCACTGGTACTCTTTATTCTCATAATCTTATAATCACATTCGTATAACATGTAAAGCCCTTGTAATACCACATATGCTTTTAGAATAAACTTGAAAATTTAACTCAACTTTAGAAAGGTAACTTAAACATGTGAATGTTCATAAAGAGCTTACGACATTTCACTTAGTTTCTATACATATATTTCCTTAATAGTTTGTAAAAGAAAGCATTTTGAAAACCATGTTCTTTAGTAGTTCAAACATACAAGTTGATTTGAAAGTTATGGAAATTAACGTATTATTTTATGTTTTTGAAAAAATACTTTACCTAGGAAGGAGGACTAGTTGCAAATTCTTAATGTTCCTTCATAATATTTTTAAGTCACAATACCCAAAGAAGAATAAGAATTTACACATATGGACATAATGTCAAGGAAGTCGACAAAACAATACATAGATGTTAAATACCCTATATAACCAAATGAGTGGAATGTCAATATAATAGAATCACAAAAATACTTCAGCTGAAATTCCAATGTCTTTAATAGAAGGTCTTTCTAGCAATAGAATAGTAAAATATCGCATATCGATGATTTAGGTATTTTCTAAAATTTGTGCTCAAAGGAAGGACAAAGCTTAGGCTTAACATACCTTTCCGACAAACATTAGAATGCCCGTAGTTCCTTCACAGAAGTTGTTCCTTACATCCTAAGCTTCACACACATTATATATATACAACTTATACGCACCTATAAACAGTCTATAATTAAGCTAAAATTGGCAAATTTTTTATAGGATCATAACTTGACTAAATGTCCGTAGAACTTCGTAAAAATGATCATAAAAGAGCCTCGAGATGGTTACCTTAGCAAACCAAGTGTAAATATTGAAGAACCACCAAGAACTACCAAGTTCTATCTTCCAAAACTAGCTCCAAATGTGGCTAATCAAAGGGGAAAATAATTGCCACACGTAGATATTGCATTTCTAGGCACGAGGACAAACTTTAGTGATAGGAATCACAAAAAATTCACCTTGATCACTCAAAAACTCTCTTGGAACCCTTTATTTATTGATTCTCTCTATTTAAAACTGTTTGATTTGTTTATAATGACTTAAAATGTCAATAGGGAGCCTTATACTACCTTTTGACCTGACCCGGTTCATGACCCAGTTTCAGCCCAGATAGTCTACGGTAAAATAGTCATAACTCTTTACTCCGATGTTAGTTTGATGTGAGGTTTTATGGGTTGGAAATTAGAGTCGTAGACCTTCCATTTGGTAGGTCGAGGCCCTCTAACTCTTTATAATTTTGGAGAAAAGCTCTAATACATTTGACCCAAATTTAAGAAAGTTTATTAAAGAAACTTATGATAACTTTTGCCGACTTCCTTATTAGCATATTAGACACTCTTAGTCTTACCCCAAAGGTACGGATAAATTTAAACCTTTCAAATAGGCAGGGTGTTACACGAGGCATTTCATTATCTCAAACTTGTTTAAGGGATTCCTTTGACCTAAAACTTTAATATTACCACTCATTTATATCCATATTCTCCCCACGTGCCATACTAAATCATATACACCTTATACACTCAATCCATGCTATGTATATTGTGCGGAAAAGAAATGAGGTCTCACATTCTCCCCCTTAAGAACATTCATCCGCAAATGGTCCAAAACAATGCCTTGTTTTCATTTATTTGCCTTTAATATGTTATTTGTGAGGCTATATTTGTTACGTTTGCAAATCTTAATTTAAATTCTGAAAATTTCAATTACAAGGCTTCATATAGCTACCTCGCGACAAGACATATAAATTGCACTTTCAAGTTACTTATAAAGGAATAATTATCAATTATTGTAATATGACTCACCTTAAGTCATAAATAGGTGGGGATACTTCTTCCTCATTTCCTCCTCAGCTTTCCATGTCATTTCGTTGATGTTGTTATTCCACTATAACACTTTCACGAAAGCCACTTCTTTAGTTTGAAGCTTTCTTATAGGCCGATCTAAAATACCCACTGATACCTCAGCATAAGTGATAAACGCTCAAACATACTCTCTAAGATGGAGGTATCAGTGATCGTCAATCAAAACACATTTATAAGTACCCAACGGATGCCGAAGTCGTACCCAACGGATGCCGCGGGGTCATACCCACAGAGACTTGTAAATAGTACAATGATGATTGTAATGAAACGACTTCACTAAGAGAGTAAGTGTTTAAAACATGAAAGTAAAGGATTGGGGGGAATTGGGATTCTGTCATAATAATCTCAATTCAAGCAAGACAGTAAAGTAAAATGGGTATACAAATGAGAGTAGACGACTAGGGATGTACGTCTAATGAGGCTCTACTGTGGGATAGGGTGATTGCCTATTCAAGAAAATTCTCGCTCATTGACATAGGTAGCCTTGGTTTTAGGTATGGTTGTTCATCTCTAGATCAACAACCATATGTCTGACAGCCTCGGTTAAACCACTATCGGTTAAACAACAAAGAACCAAGCTAAATCTTAGGGAGGTCATACTATTTCTAGCTTAGATCCTTAAATGGGTGATTCCGTCGATATGATTTCTAGCCTCAATCTAAATGGAAGCCCCAAGTTCCCACTAGTAATTTCACATTCAAAGTTATGAAATTCTCTTTCAAGCAATAACATAACCAAGTAAGGAAAATCAATGTTTGCAACCACCAATTTTAGGATTAAAACTTGGTGAAAATACTAGACCCATGTCAAATATGCAATTATAAGCAAGAATTAGCAACACCCACACCAATTTGTCAAGCACCCATTATCAACACATCCCTAGACAATGAAATTAGCTACTCATACTAAAGGAAAGAAATATACTAAGTGGGTAAGTCAAATTCCTCTTCATTGAAATGTAATTTCAATATCTAAGCTCAGTTTAGTAAACAAATGGTGAACTAAGAATTGGAAGAGAGAATTGATTGAAACCCTCTTCTTCTATTAGAGAGAAAACTTGTTCTCAAAGCTAAAATTACTCAAGAGTATTCAGAACTAAAGAATTGTATTTACAAATATGCCTAAAATGGGTTTAAATACTTTTCCAAAACGTCATTAAATTTCTGGATAAAAATGCCCTTCGGGTGGTGTGCGGAGTGACGTGTGGTTCGCACGTCAGCATGTGCGCATCGCACACCACCCTCTTCAGTTGAACTAGTGACTCAGCTAACTTGGGATATCTCATGCGAAGGAGGTGCGGTTCGCAGCATGAGTTGTGCGAGTCGCACAATAACCTCACCTCGTAACAGATCCTTCAGTCGATTTAAGGCTCGATGTAGTGAGAGGTGTGAAATGCACCAAGGCTTCTGCATATTGCATAAGCGCCGCATCTCAAAGCAGAATCTCCATCCTTTTCGATCACTTCACACTTTACTCCTTTTAAGCTCTTTTTGGGTTTATTTCCTTGTTTTCCATCTTTGATCACAAGCACCTGCATAGACACAAATAAAGGCCATAAAAACCTTTAAATCTATTCAAAATATAGCAATAATTCATAGATAAAGGCTCAATAAGTTGGTAGATTACCGACTTATCAAACCTCAAACTTGAACTATTGCTTATTCTCTAGAAAGATACTCACAAGGCAAGGATGAATTACGCTCTAGACTCAATCAAAGCACAAAATACTAATCTATGCTGAAAATAAAGAAAAAGAATAAACAAAAAGACTCAACTACAATGCTCATCTCAATTTGAACTACCGCAATATCAAGGGAATTGGTCATTTCAAAACCTTTTCAAAAAGGACTTCATTTCTCATTCAAAATCAAGGGAATTTTGTCATTCAAAACCAGACATTTAAGCTTCTCAAGTCATTGTCATGGACCATCAAGGTTTGCCTCGAGATTCACCATACAACTTGTCTCATTAATTCCTCTCAATTAAAATAGAGATTTTGTGTTTCAATTCGAGTGCATGATGCCACTCACCACAAGAGAGAATACCACTTACAATCATGCAATATTCAATACAAGGGATTATAGGAGAACCAAGAACACTCTCACTCTCTCAAGAAAGTTCAAGTGCACACACGTCGAATCATAGGCTTGACCTTTATGTACATCACCACTAATGTAGGGTAGCCAAGCTCGAAATCACCAAGGACTTGTGGGTTACGATGTTGGATAGGGCCCAGGTGAGAAGAGCACTTGGTTCATGTGACTACACCTCCCTAATGCTCTTAGTTATTATTTCAAACACCGGTCACATTTTTAAATTTCAACTTCACCTTATTTCTCCCTCACATAACCCAAGCTTCTCCTTTTAAATCATGATAATTCAACTCCTTGTATCACCTTCATTTGGTAGAACCTATTCTTGCTTTTCATTTTGCTCATTGGATTGATCTTTTGGAGTAATTTTCAATTCAAACTTAAGGTGCTACCTTGCACTTGAAGTGCATTTCTTTTCTTCTCCTCATTTGATCACATACACTCCCAAACTTAGACATTTTCCTATGTTGTCTTTTTCATTTCCCCCCCTCCCCAAACTTAGGCTTTTAGCCTACGTTTTACTTCCAACCAATTAGGGAGGGCGGGTGCCAAGATAGAGGTTCCAAAAAGGTCAAGGTGTTAAACAAGGTGCCAAAGAACGGCACAAGCTCAAAGGGGTTCACTAGGATTGATGTTGAGGGAAGTCATTTGGGTGAAGTGGCTATCAAAAAGGGCCTAAGGTCATCTTCTAAGCTCGGTCACACCTAGAATTTTACCTTAAAGCACATTCAGAGCAAGTTTTAGATGACACGCATGCACGAGAATCAAGGTAAAGCCTCACCACACAAGGCATCATGCCACAAGACTTCTATCATTAGTCTCAAAATCAATTGGGACAAATGACTTTCGACAAACTATTCCAAGTTCATCACACACTCGTTTTTAGTCAATCAAGCCAAAGCAAGAGTGTGCAAGTCATGACAGAAAAATACTTTTCCTCAAAAAATCATTTCCCTTCTTCCATTTATTTCCAAATACAACTTGCCAAGATTTTTTTTTCAATGGGCCCATTTTCAGACTAGAAACTACGGACTTAATTTTTAAACTAAAACTTGGCATTTTTCTTAAGAAAGTCACCTCTTAATCTATTATAGGGAAACACCAACCCGATTCAACACAAAAACAAAATAAAAACAAAATAAACAAACTTTTGCTCCTTGGGAAAAGACCGTGGTATTAAGAAAACCCTCGGAGTTTATTACTTAACTATTATTAACAAAGCGATATCAAAATTGGGCACCCCCAAAACAAAAATAGAGCGTTGTCCTCAATGATATTAGATAGAGAAAATAGAGTACTCCCTGAGGCACTTGTGCGAAGCGCACTAAGGTTTGTGCGATCGCACTGCAATTGAACAAATATATCTGGTATTAGAGCCATGATTCTGCTTATTGCTTATGTGAAAGATGTGCGGCATGCACTTCGAGGTATGCAACTCGCCCCATCAATTGCATGGTGGCATGGATTTTTAGGAAAACTGTCAGTTCTCTATTATGATGTGCGAAACTGATGTGCGACACGCACAATCGCTCATGCGACCACACACTAGTCGCATATCATAGAGCCCAACTTCCCAGCTTTTTATTTCACCCATGCGACAAGCTGTGTGAGGCACACTTTTTGACATGCGATCACATAGTGTGTCACACGTCCTTATAATAGCCCACACATCCTTAACTTGGTTCTCGACTACAAGGCTAACAAAAACAACACACAAAGTAAAACTGGAAAGAAAAAATCCATAAAGTAAAAAAAATCAAAATGCTTGGGTTTTCTCCCAAGAAGTACTTGGTTTAATATCACGGCTCAATGAAGGTACCTCCCACTCAAGGCTCGTCAAGGTAAATGGCTTCTAAGAATGCGACTTCCTTAGGAATGCCCAAGTACTTCTTCACTCGCTGCCCATTGACATTGAAGACCAAGCCATCCTCATTTTCCAATTCTATGGCTCCATTGGTGAAGAGTTGAAGCACTTTGAAAGGGCCCGACCATTTGGACCTTAGTTTTCCTGGAAAAAGCCGGAGTCTAGAATTGAATAAGAGCACCCAATCTCCCAGGTGGAACTCTCGCTTTAAGATTTGTTGATCATGATAGTGCTTCATCCGGTCTTTGTAGATAGAGGTGCTTTCATAATCCCTCATCTGGAACACATCCATTTCATTGAGGTATTCCACTCTAGCACGAGCGGCTGTTTCCCAATCCAAGTTCAGTTTCTTCAAGGACCACATTGCCTTGTGTTCCAATTCGATCGAGAGGTGACAAGCCTTGCCGAAGACCAGTTGATAGGGAGACATACCAATCGGGGTCTTGTAATCTGTCCTATATGCACATAGCGCATCATCTAATTTTCATGCCCAATCGGTTTGATGAACATTTACAGATTTTGAAAGGATGGACTTGATTTATCGATTGGATAACTCAACTTGTCCACTCATTTCTGGATGATAGGGAGTGGCCACTTTGTGTTTGACTTCATATTTCTCAAGTAGCGCACTAAACAACTTGGTGCAAAAGTCTGATCCCCCAACACTAATGATGGCACGGGGGGTGCCAAACCAAGCAAAAATATGCTTTTTAAGAAAAGCAGTAATGCTTCTCCCTTCATTGTTTGGTAAAGCCACCACCTCAACCCACTTGGACAAATAATCCACAACCACTAGAATATAGGTGTTCCCATGTGAACTCACAAAGAGGCCTATGAAATCGATACCCCATACATCAAACAATTCTACTTCAAGGATTAGAGTTAAAGGAAGTTCATGGCATCGAGATATGCCCCCTCCGTGTTGACACTTGTCACACTCCTTCACCAAATCATGGGCATCCTGAAGTAGAGTCAGCTAATAGAATCCACTTTGAAACACCTTGGAAGTCGTGCGCATACCACCATGGTGACCACCAACGGGTGAAGAATGGCACGCTCTAAGAATTGGCATCTTTTTAATTTTGGGAATACACCTCTATATCATCCCATCAGTGCAAATCCAGAAAAAGTAAGGCTCATCCCAATAATACTTTCGAATGTCATTGAGGAACTTCTTCTATTGATGAGAGTTCAAACCCTCCGGAAGTAAATCACTTGCTAAGTAATTAGCAAAGTCCACAAACCAAGGTGTTAGGTCATGGGAAGCCGACAAGATACGCTCATCAGGGAATGAGTCATTAATTTCAAGCTCCCCCACAGGCCTTCCCCCCTCTTCCAATCATGATAAGTGATCGGCCACTTGATTCTCACACCCTCTATGGTCCCTCTTGAAGAAGTAACACTCACCGGATTAATTGGGGTTTGGCATCCTTTTTTGTCATCAGGTACCTGATTGCCGCATGGTCAGTATGCACCACCACTTTAGTCCCCAAGAGTTATGCTTGGAACTTCTCAAATGCAAAAACCACGACCAATAATTCTTGTTCTGGGACGGTGTAATTTGTTTAGGCCGTGTTCAAATATTTACTTGCATAGTAGATGGGATGGAAAAGCTTCTCTCTTCATTGGCCAAGCACTGCCCCTAAAGCTACACCACTAGTGTCGCACATGAGCTCAAATGGCTTCAACCAATCTGGTGCAATGATAATAGGGGTGGAGGTTAGCTTCTCTTTCAAGGTGAGGAAAGCCTTCATGCAATTGCCATCAAAGTCAAATTTGGCTTCCTTTTCGAATAACTTACATAGAGGGTAAGCTACTTTTGAGAAGTCTTTGATGAAGCACCTATAGAACCCGACATGGCCTAGGAAACTTCGGATGCCTTTCACAATTTTTGGAAGGAGTAGCTTTGATATGACCTCAATTTTGGCTTGATCAACCTCAAGCCCTTTCTCGGAAATTTTGTGCCCCAAAACTATCCCTTCTTTCACCATGAAGTGGCATTTATCCCAATTCAATACCAAATTCATTTCCTCATACCATTTAAGCACCTCCTACAAATGCTCCAAACAATCGCTAAACTCATCCCCAACCACAGAGAAATCATCCATGAAGATCTCCATGGTATGCTCCACCATGTATGAAAATATCGACATCATACACCTTTGGAAGGTGGCAGGAGGATTGCAAAGCCCAAAAGGCATTCTTTTGAAAGCAAAGGTCCCATACGGACATGTGAAAGTGATTTTTTCTTGGTCATCCGGGGTGATTGAAATCTTATTTTATTTGGAATAACCATCTAGAAAATAATAGAAGCCACGGCCCGCCAACTGGCCTAGCATTTGATCCATGAATGGGAGAGAAAATGGTCCTTTTTCATCTAAGAGTTCAATTTTCGGTAGTCCATGCACACTCTCCAACCGGTCATGAGTCTGAGAGCAATCATCTTATCTTTCTCATTTGGAACCACGATAATTCCACCCTTCTTTGGCGTGCATTGCACTGGGCTAACCCAAGTGCTATCTGATATGGGAAAGACCACCCCCGCATCCAACCATTTAATAATTTCTTTCTTTACCACCTCTTGCATTGGTGGGTTTAGCCTTCGTTGGTGCTCAATAGAAGGGATGCTTTCTTCTTGGAGGTTAATTTTGTGCATGCATATACACGAAGGTATACCTATGATGTCAACAATGGTCCAACCTAAAGCTCGAATGTGCTTCTTTAATACCTTGAGCAAAGCTTCCACTTGCTTGTCACTCAACTTGCTGGAAATAATGACCGGCAAGGTCTCGTTACAACCCAAGTAGGCGTATTTCAAGTGGGATGGTAATGGTTTAAGCTCCAAGGTAGGTGGTTCAATGATTGAGGGTTTGGATGGTAGAGTTTTCCTATTCTTTAGATAGAGATCAAGTTTCTTTGGAGGGTAAGTGTAGGAGCCCTTTCCTACTAACGCATAACAAATCTCGTCATATTCTTCTATCCCCTCACTATCATGATTCAACAATACCGCTTCTAACACTTCATCTACAAATCCCTCTTTCAGGTGCAAGTCAACGCATTCCTCAATCTTGCAAATTGTGAAAGCCATTTGGAGATCACTCAGTTGCTTCATAGATCTATTCACATTAAAGGTGGCTTCCTCATCATTCACAACAAATTTTAACTCTCCCGAGTCCATTTTGCTCAAGGTACGCCCTGTTTTTAGACTAGGTTACCCCAGGATACCTCTCAAAGCTCCATTTTGCAATCAAACACAACGAAATCCACAGTGTTTACAATCCATCCCACCTTAATCAAAATGTCTCAACCAACCCCCACGGGGTGCTTCATCGACCGATCCATCATAAGGAACTCCATGTTTGTGATAGTGGGCTGCCCCAACTCCAATCGTCTAAAGGTGGCCAAAGATATCAAGTTGACACTTGCATTTTCATCGCATACTAACCTTGTGGACTTGTGAACTCCCCTCGAGTCATGAATAGTGTGTACACTCGGCATCGCTACATTATTGGTGAACTCACCCGATAGAATTGCACTACTAAACGGAGACAACTGAACCACCCCGAAATCCTCTAAATTGCAAGTGGTGCATAATTCTTTCACAAACTTGACATATTCGGACATCTTTTTAAAAGAAGTATTTGCAGGAATATTGGTAGTGATTCTCTTCAATATAGACTCAAAATCTCTTGGAGTCCCATCAACTTTTTCTTGCAACAAACATTGAGGGAAATAAGGCGGACATGTAGGGAAAGGTTTTAAAACTTTAGGCACCTTATTCTCACATTGTATAGATTTGGTCAAACCATTTCCCCAAGCTCGCTTGTTTCTAGGTTTACTTACTATTAGCATTGCAACATCAATGGAGTTGAGTGAGCTCTCTACACCACTATTCCTTTCTTCATTCTTGGCTTGCCTAGATTCGAATTGTGAGCTGAGCCAAAGCATTCTATATTCAGGTTGTTCAATGGCTATGAATTGAGATTGCATGGTTTGGTAAAGACTTCCAATGTCATGACTCAACTCCTCAACGACTCCGTAGGTTTCCCCTACTTTCTCCAACACCTTCACAAGCATACTTTTAATCCTAAAGCCATCATTTGATTCATTCCGACCTTGATTCCCATGATCATATATGCCCAAACTTTGAGAGCTTTAATGGGAACCCACCTCGTGGTCAGCCACAAGCACCTCATCACTACCTTCATTCGAACTCTCAACATCTTCTACTAGCCTCACAGCCCCAATAACACCAATGGCGTTAATTGTTTCAACTCGGTCATTTGTTGCACTCCTCACCATAAATTCAAGAACTGTGGAGGTAATTGATAGCTCTCTATCCCTTCGTGCACCATTATTTAACCAATCATCAATCTCTTTAGCGGAGGTCACACCCATTGCTTCCTCAGCTTCAAAAAATCCAACTTATGGTCTAACAAGCTAGCAAAATCAAGTGCATGTGGGTTGAGTGAGAAGTACAGGGCATTAGTGCTTGAGGTATATGTGCCTATAATAAACCACCAACAACAACAAAATAAAAAGTAACAAGTACTCTCAAAGTGATTTCAAATCTACAATAAAAAATAGCTATCAAATAAAGTCCCTGGCAATGGCGCCATTTTTGATAAACGCTCAAACGTACTCTCCAAGATGGAGGTATCAGTGATCACCAAGCAAAACACACTTATAAGTACCCAACAGATGTCGGGGTTGTACCCACAGAGGCTTGTAGATAGCACAATGATGATTATAATGAAATGACTTCGCTAAGAGAGTAAGTGTTTAAAACATGAAAGTAAAGGATTGGGGGGAATCAGGATTCTCTCATAATAATCTCAATTCAAGAAAGATAGTAAAGTAAAATGGGTATACAAATGAGAGTAGACGACTAGGGATGTACATCCAATAGGGCTCTAGTGTGGGATAGGGTGATTGCCTATTCATGCAAATTCTTGCTCACTGACATAGGTAGCCTTGGTTTTAGGTATGGTTATTCATCTCTTGATCAACAACTATATGTATGACAGCCTCAGTTAAAGAAGTATCGGTTTAACAACAAACAACCAAGCTAAAGCTTATAGAGGTCATACTATTTCTAGCTTAGACTCTTAAATGGGTGATTCCATCGATATGAGCTATTTCTAGCCTCAATCTAAATGGAAGCCCCAAGTTCCCACTAGTAATTTTACATCTGAAGTTATGAAATTCTCTTTCAAGAAATAACATAACCAAGTAAGGAAAATCAATGTTTGCAACCACTAATTTTAAGATTAAAACTTGGTGAAACTACTAGACCCATGTCAAATAAGCAATTATAAGAAAGAATTAGCAACACCCATACCCATTTGTCAAGCACCCATTATCAACACATCCATAGACAATGAAATTAGCTACTTATACTAAAGGAAAGAGATATACCAAGTGGGTAAGTCAAATTCCTCTTCATTCAAGTGTAATTTCAACATCTAAGCTCAGTTTTGTACATAAATAGCGAACTAAGAATTGGAAAAGGGAGTTGATTGAAACCCTCTTCTTCTTCTTAGAGAGGAAACTTGTTCTCAAAGCTAAAATTACTCAAGAGTATTTAGAACTGAAGAATTGTATTTACAATTATGCCTAAAATTGGTTTAAATACTTTCCCAAAATGTCACTAAATTTCTGGAAAAAAATGCCCATCGGGTAGTATGCGGTGTGATGTGTGGTTCGCACATCAGCATGTGCGCATTGCACACCCTCTTCAGTTAAACTAGTGACTTAGCTGACTTGGGAGATCTCGTGTGAAGGAGGTGCAATTAGCACTATGAGTTGTGCGCACCGCACAACGATCACACCTCGTAACAGATCCTTCAGTCGATTCAAGGCTCCATGTGGTGAGAGGTGTGGAATGCACCAAGGGTTGTGCAAGTCGCACATGCGCCGCATCTCAAGGCAAAATCTCCATCCTTTTCGATCACTTCACGCTCCACTCCTTTTAAGCTCTTTTTGGGTCCATTTCCTTGTTTTCCATCTTTGATCACAAGTACCTGCATAGACACCAATAAAGTCCATAAGAACCTCTAAATCTATTCAAAACATAGTAATAATTCATGGATAAAGGCTCAATAAGTTAATAGATTACCGACTTATCAATAAGACAAGTCTTCAACAATGTGAATATGCTCAATGAGTGTAATACATGAAGGATCTCCAACGCACCTTTGCAATATAGTGCATGCCCCAAAAAATGGAGAAATTGGACATAAATTCCAGGGTAAAACAGCCCGCCCAAGCCGGAATTGAAGAATGGAATTTTAAGAACTAAAATCGAAAACCACAATGAGAGAACCACACTAAGGAAACGAAAACAAGGAATTCACGGAACATGCAACCCCGAGGGAATAGATTCTTCAAGAAAACCAAGCTTTTAGAATTGTAGCCATGGAGGAAAGGAGAAATTTGGGGAAGAAGAACTTACAAATTAATAAGGAAGCAAGATTTCTCCTCAATAAAATAGATTACCAAGGCTAGGTGCTGTTTAGAGCAATTTGGTAGAGTGTTTTTATGTTTGGAGTTAGGAGAAGTGAGAGAAAGGGCTGGAAAAATGAAAGATAAAAAATATATACTGCTGGAACTTGGACAGCGCCAATGGCGCTATCACAGCTCCATCGCGCTCAAGGGCTGGCAGGCGTTGAGGCGCGATTGTGCTGGCCTAGGCGCGATTGCGCTGAAGGCCTGACCTGCAATAAAATTTACAACTTATAAAAAACTCTACGGGGCATTTTGTGTATAATTGGAAACCGATACTCAAAAACTAATAATGTTATTAGAGTGAAAATGATATTTTGGACTCAACAGAATCGATGAAACTTCCATACGAGGTCATTTCGGATAAAGGTTGACCCAAGTCAACACTATCTAACAAGCAACCAAACTCTCGAAATAAGCCTGGCTCTCCCAAGACCCAAAACAAACCTCTACCCAACCTAAACTCAACATTCTGGAGCTGATGGAATCGTTGAATTTTGAATCTGATGCTCCAATCATTAAAAGCTGACCCAAGTTCCACTTTCAACTCCAAATGGCTTAAAAATAGAAAAACCAACATAAAACCCACATCGAAAGTTCTCAGGCCTTGACTAAAGGTCCAACTAGACCAAACTCAATGTTCCAGAGCTAACAAAACTGTCAGAATTAGATTTCGAGCACATTAGCTAAGAATGTTGACTAAAGTCAATGAATTCCTAAGTTTAAACTCTAAAATAGGGTAATGGACATAACGACCAAACAAACGGCCAGGGCACCAAACCACTGGTCCCAGCAAGCCGTAAATGACTTGGGGATGCTATAGGAAGGCTCTAATAGTACAAAAAAGGCATAAATATGAAAATGATCGGAAGGGTCACTAAAACTAGGGTTGATGGCCAAAATATTGAAACAGTGATGAACTAGCTGAGGCCCTTGAATTTGATAGAGGTCCATATCTTTTTAGGCTTGACAGAATATTACCGCATGTTTGTGAAAAGATTCTCCTCTATCTCCACACCACTGATGAAGTTGACCCATAAGGCAGCTAAGTTTCAATGGACTGAGGCATGCTAGCAGAGTTTCCAGGAGCTAAAGAAAAGGCTTACCACAATGCCTATCTTGACTCTTCCGAATAGAGCCGAGGGTTATGTTGTATATTATGATGCCTTGAGAATTGGCCTAGGCTATGTTCTTATGCATCATGGCAAGGTTATCGCATACTCCCCCAGACAACTACAAAAACATAAATAGAACTATCCTACTCATGATCTTGAGTTGGTTGTGGTTGTCTTTACCCTAAAGATTTGGCAACATTATCTATATGGGGTTCATATTGATGTTTTCTTCAACCACCAGAGCCTTCAATATTTATTTAAGCAGAGGAAGCTGAACCTAAGATAAAGGACATGGCTAGAATTGCTAAAGGACTATGATGTTGACATTTTATATCATCCCGACAAAGCAAATATTGTTATTGATGTGCTTAGCTGGAAGTTATGGGAAGCTTTTAAGCTGTGTTAAAGCTGATAATCTCAAAATGAACAAAAATATGTGCGAGCTAGCTATTTTACAAGTGTGGTTATTAGACATAGAGGCTAGAGGTGTTGTCGTTCATAATACAATAGAATCTTCCTTTATTACTGAAGTAAAAGAGAGACAGCACGAGGATCCTAAGTTTAGAAGCCACGATCTGATAGATATACATCAAAATCTACAATCTAATTAATATAATATAGATATAGTTTCTAGATAGAAATATATATATAATATAGATGAAATTAATTTTTGATCTGGAATCAAAGAAAGATAATAAATGGCTCTTATGGTGGAAAATAGGGGAACGGATTCCACAACAGCAACAACCTTTATTTGTGCTGACTGGAGATGGAGTCCTTAGATACCAGGGTCACTTATGTATACTGACAATAGGAGAAATCTATGCGAACATTCTTGTAGAGGACCATTACTCTAGATATGCAGCTCACCTTAGAGTGATGAGGATGTACCAGGACCTTCGACAAATCTATTAGTGGAATAGAATAAAAAGAGATATCGTCGAGATGGTATCCCAATGTCCCAACTGCCAGTAAGTTAAAGTGGAACATCAGAGGCCTGAAGACCTAACTCAATATATAGAGCTTCCATAATGGAAATGGGACATGATAAATATGGACTTCATCACTAGTTTGCCTCGTACACCACAGAGGTATGATTCTATTTGGGTAATTATTGATAGGCTAATGAAATTTTCTTATTTCTTTCTAGTCAAGATGACATATTCAATCGAAGATTATGCCAGGCTTTACATTCAGGAGATTGTGTGCCTTCACAAAGTTCCATTATCTATTATCTTTTACCAAGGGGCTCAGTTTATAGCACATTCTTGGAGATCCTTTCATAAGGGTCCAGGCACTCAGCTAAATGTTAGCACTACTTTTCATCCACAAATTGACAGGCAAGATACGTGTACTATTCAAATCATCAAGGATATGCTACGTGCCTGCATACTAGATTTTAAAAGAAGTTGGGATGATTATCTACCCATTATTAAGTTTGCTTATAATAACAACTTCCAAGTTAGTATTGAGATGTCTCCTAACGAAGCACTATATAAGAGAAAGTGTAGGTCGCTAATTGGTTGGTTTGAGGTTTGGGAAGAAGAGTTGCTAGGTCCTGATAAAGTCCAATAAGCAATAGAGAAGGTAAAGCTTATTAGAGATAAGTTGCAGATAACACAAAGTCAGCAGAAGTATTATGCAGATGTTCAATGGCGAGACTTAGAGTTTGATAAAGAAGATTGGGTTTTCTTGAAAGTATCGCCTTAAAGGCGTCATGCAATTTGGCATAAAAGAAAAGCTCAATACCAGGTATATCGGGCCGTATAAGATTATTTGGAGTATCAGTAGGGTGGTGTATGAGCTTGTTTTGCCTTTAAAATTTGAAGCGGTCCATCCTGTGTTTCATGTATCTATATGAGCATTGTGGTCATTTGATACTCTTCCATTTCTGGCCGCAGTTTGCAAGGCCCACGGTCCCGCCGGTGACCCAAAATTCAACCCGGCTATAGTCATAACAATATGGGTATCATTACCTCCATTTTAATTTGTTATTTAAGTTTATGATAGTTTTATTATCATTCAGAGCTTCATGGAGCAGTTCGGGCATGAATATCGTCGTTCGAGCTACTTATCACCGGATGACATGTAGGTTACGGTCTAAACTCCCTAGACTTTGCATATATTGGATAAAATTGTACTAATTGGCATCCTAGGGTTGGGTTATTAGCTTTGCACCACAGACCTTGATCATTTTTCCATGTTCGCCTTATTTCTTTCTCCGTTTTGTGTAGTATTCTTTGTAGATTGGTATTATCACCCTTGTGGTACTGTATGGCCTTTATCTGACTCTAGACCATAGATGGTGGGCTATTCAGGGGTGTCCGTGAGTCAGTACATCATTATTGCTATTTTAGGCTGGTTATCTATGTTGTAGAGCGATTGGAGCCTGTGCAAGGCTGATTGGTTGGTTGTGAGCCATTGGGCAATTTTCTGTGATTGATCATGTCATTTCCATGCTAATAAAGAGGAATTTTGCCATATTTACTATGGTTTTGACTTTGGGCCTACTTGTATTGATTTTCTATACTTTGGATGGCCCTGGGGGACCTTTTCAACGGAAATGACTTGGAAATAGTTTTGGCCTTGATTTGTGGATCTTCTTGGAGTAAAAGATTTAAAGTATGGTTTTTATCACAGTTTTTACTACTATTGCGAGACTCGGTAGGGCTTTAGTGCTAGTTAGGTTTTTCTTACTGATTTGATATAGTACTAGACTCGGTCAGACCGAGCATCAAAGATATTTTACTACCGTTTTAGACCCGGTTATGGTCGGGCCACTCTTGGTGGGATTTTTGAGACTTATTTTGTTGTTTTAGACCTGGTGATAACGGAAAAACAACAAACAACAAGGAAAGAAGGAAAAGATATGTGGTTTAGCAACTAGAAATTAAAATTATGGGCAACAAGGGACTTGATACCCTCACCTCCCAATTGATTTCAATAACTAAGAAACTAACTCTACTCAATCAACCAAGGAAACAAATGAATTCAACAAATGGATGACACTTTGATTAATTAAGCAAAAGAAGTTAACTAACAATTAGGAGAGTTCACCCTAATCACTCACTATTTCCTTAAGGGAATTACACTAATCACTAATCACTAAGATATCAACTACAAATTTAGAGTATCAATATTCAACATCCAAAACTCGTCTTCAAAAATGAAGAAAAACTACTACTTATACTAAGGAAATAAGAAGACATTGACTTTTTACAATATTGCCCTTAATGAGGCAAGGGCCTTGTTTGGTTGTCTTCTTTGTGGATTCTTAAATTTAAAGCCTAGCCACTTGCACAAATGGCCTCTTTTCTTCATCCACATCACTCCCACAGACTCATAAGCTTCCCTTTGCACGAACATTGTATGTGTCATCTATACCATCCATGCTCGTGTCAACCATGCTATCCATGCTAGTATCATCCTCCCCTTCTTGAAATTGATTCGTCCTCGAATCCAAACCTTAAAGACACATGAGAAGGACAACAACCAAAACATCCTCAAAGCAAGAGGGTTAGTACAAGGGTTAGAAACAATATCACTATGCCAAGGAGGCACAAATTTGAGATATAACCAAATATCCTTTTCTTCCAATAAAAGCAACTCATCATACAAGGTGCAAAGGTTTTGGTTATGATATAATCAAGAGACAAGGAAAACACAAAGGTCTTTGTGGCATCAAGTGTCATATCTAACTTTGGAGCCATAGGACACAATTGTTTCATTGTCTCGCAAGTAGGCCACACCAAAAGTGGTGCAATCACCCATAAGGGTTCATTCGGGTCAAAAAAGTAAAAGACCCACATATCTTTACCTCCGTACAAAATAAATCTCACACCACTACGGGTATCATCATAAGCAAAAAGGTAGTAGAGAAAGGTGTTAAGCTCACTATTCTCATCTAGGGCATGCCAAACGATAAGGATACTGATAGATAAGAAGAGACATTTTAAGCACAAAACAATCCTCTCTATAAGACAACTTTCCAAAGGAAGAAAGTGCACCAACAAAGCCATGCTACTAGAATAGTTGAGGGATTTATTAGGAGTCAAATCACTCCATGCCAAATAATACTCCCAAGGAGTTGGGGTCCCCCCTATCATAGAACCAAACACGCTTCCAAAAGTTCCATTTGAAACTTCAACTTGTCCAACCCTATGAAGGTGACAAGGAGCTTTCAATATCCATGGACTCTCCCAAAAATAAATAAGCAACTTAGCATCCACTCGAGGGTTCTCAATTGCAAATACACACTTTAAGAAAAGAATGTTAACAAGATGACATTCACAATTTGGAACATAAGAGGATGAGATTAAGCATTTCAAGTACACTTCATTATTATTCCTCAAACAAACTCCCACAAAGAATGGATAAACAAATTGAGTCATGCTTTTAAGAATCCATCCTAACACCTCAACTTATCTAACCACATAAGTGTGACAAGGAGTAGAATACATAAATCGGACATCACGAATGCACCATGGATTCTTTCCCAAACAATAACTATGGTTGGAATTCAAAACATGAAACTCACATAACTTAAGCATATCCAAAACCAACCATGAATACATTGGAGCTATATCATCACTCTCATGGTAGGGTATGAGGTCATATAATTTCCAAAACCTACCTACCATAGGAAAAATGTCATCATGACTCCAAGGAATGCTTGGAATAAGAGGGGAAGGGTACATACCTCGAAGACGGGCCTTTGAGTGTGCATTCTTATGCAACACACTTGGTTTCCCAAAGCTTTCCCTCCAATGCATCATTTTGGACCCATAGACTTGGTCCTTGTGTTTCTTCTTAAGAGTTGACTTGCTAGGTAGCTCCATTATTAGGACTTTAACCCTTTGTTCATGAGGGACTTTGTTCAGATCCTCCTTTAGAAATATTTGTCCATGAACCTGCAAAAGAGAAGGGATGGTACTAGGCAAAATGCTAGCACCATGGTTAGTAGGTAACAGGGGATTGGTATTGAAAAGTCCCATAATTAAGTGCTCTTTGTGCACCTCTTTTAAGTCACTTCTTGCCTCATCAATCTCATACAACTTTCCTTCTTGAGCCAATTCTTTCTTCTCCTTTTCAAGTTACTCTCTCTTAAGTACTTTCCGAAGCTCCCTCATTATCTTGTAGTCCTCACTCACTTGATAGGGTGTTAAAGGTACAAGAATGTGCATTCGTCCTCCAAATACAAATGAGTATCTGTTGGACTCCACTTGATATTGAACATCCCTACCAGCTAGCCAAGGTCTACCAAACAACATATGACAAGATTGAATAGGCAAAACATCACATAACACCTCATCTCGATACTTTCCAATGCTAAAATTCACGACCACTTGCTTGGTTACCTATACTTCATAATTCTCAATGAGCCATTTAAGTGTGTATGGCTTGGGGTGTCTTTGTGTAGGAAGCTTCATTCTATCAACCATAGTGCAACTCACCACATTAGTACTACTCCTACCATCAATGACCAAGGAACATACCCAATCCATCATCTTGAACCTTGCATGAAATAGGTTCACACTTTGATCAAGTTCCTCTTTAGAAAGATCCCCCATGATTCTCTTTAGATCACAAGAAGAGTTCAAATCCTTCTCCAATTGCTCATCAACAACATTTGAGGTTGCTTCATCATGCCTAACCTTAGGCTCATCACAACCATTCCCAACCTCATACTCTATCACATTTTTAGCACAAGGTCCATCACACAAGATAACATTTGACCTCTTTTGTGGACAATTTCTAGCAATATGTCCTTCACCTTGACACTTATAACATCGACTAATAGAAGGAGAAGAAGATTGAGGTATATCATGATTACCTCCATAGGCTTGGTCTTCCCTTTTTGTGTTGTAGTTAGCTTGAATAGCTTGACTACCATCTTGGAACATTGG